>CAKNWW010318128.1:6160-21317 GCA_932074435.1 Andricus kollari | reverse complement strand
GTGATCGGCCACCAATCATCGATCGGTCACGCGTCAGTAATTTCTCGATGAATTTATAATAAGGAGGTTAATGTTACATAATTTGGGACAAACGTGCTGTTTATAGTATTAGCTTTAATTTGCTGTGAACCACAAACCTGAAATTATAGCCAATTTATAAATATTAAACTATCCAGTTACCAGTTACCAACTTTTTGGACAGACAGTAAGCCCTGTATTGCGATTAGATTCACTTTTGTAGTCAAATTTTATGTTCGGCCATCCGGCTGACCTGAGGGGACAAAACTGGCCGATAAAAGGATTTTCGTGGCCGATCTTGGGGGATTGATTTACCTTTTTAAATTTTTTTTCTCAGTGAATTGTTTTCTCGAGGAAAATCATATGAGAATAATAAACTAGTAAATATAGACAATGGTCTCTGATACGTTGAAATATTGTAAATTCAACTGTCCATTTAGTCAATACCGTTAAACAAAAAGCAAATCTAAAGTGGCTACCACTGGTTCCACTACCCTAGCTCACTATACACTGATAGAAATAATAATGTTGATTTAACCATATGATAGTTGGTTGAAAAATTACGAGTATATTTATAATATAATACGTGTACTTCAATGATAAAGAGTAGGAAATGCACTTACTGAAATATGGTAAATACAAGTTACTTATATTTGTGGTACAAAAATGTAATATTTGTGTTGCTATTGTATGAAATGTGTAACAAGAATCGGATGGCCAAAACAGACATACTGTATGGCTGTATCTATACCAGCAATAAAATATAGGTAATTTAATCATAAATATTGTTGTACCACTTATTCATTTCTATCAGTGTAGAGCTACTTTGGATAAATATATATTTTTTCTATAATTTGCGAAAAAGTGCCAGTTTTTCCACCTGTTTTTGGTGTAAAAAGTGACCGATTTTTGGTCGATGACGTTGCGCATGCGCAGTGCCGACCTTTCCGGGCAACAGCGAAAAAAGTGAACGGACGCAGTGAGAAAAGTAAATGAATGCAGTGACAAAAGTGAGGCACAGTGAAAAAAGTAAATGAAGTGCAAACTACTTCGTGTTACTCCGTGTGTGTTCGTGCTGCCTCGGGTGAGCTCGCGCGCAGGCAACTTCATTATATTTTCCGACTCTCGTTCCTAACCTAAATTAATTTCCAAAAAGTTGTTGATTGTCAATGGTTTAATCGCTTCTATGGATATGGACGAAATTGCTTGGCAAAAGCAAAAAAACACCGTCCGTTTCTCCGAAAATACAGTGCTTGTTTTTTTCGCGAAAAATCGGAAATTTGGTTATTGGCATTCTAACCAAACATTCTTACCAGCTTATTGTTACGACCATATTATTGCAATGGTTTTGATAATTGCCATTGTTCGTGTTGCGTCAATCGACTAAAAATCGCCCCCTTTTTACACAAAATATAGGTGAAGAAAAACTAGCACTTTTTACACAAATTATAGAAAAAGTATCGTGTCCCACATATTGAAAAAGCGACGATTTAAAACTCGTGTGATCTCTCGCTTTTTCAACTTGTAGCACAATATACTATTATCTCATACACTCGAGTCTCTCATAATAAAAGTTAATAACTAACAAACACTCAGTTCGATGAAAGCTTATTTCTGTTAATGAACGATTGAATACATTATTTACTTCTCGTTTCGTTTCCATATCTCCGTTTAGCGATTAATTACTATACCGTCAACCGGGCTAATTATGGGTCAAATTGATTTTTGCGGCTACAGAGGACTTTTCGGAACTTTCCACTATGTAAATTTGTAGCGTAAAGTGTACTCTATAACGGAATATAAGTGGGGAACTTTGACATTTCACCAAATAGTCAGCATTTTTTTTTTTAATGGTGACTGTTTAATCACGAAAGTAAGAAATCTAAAAAAAAAGGAGCGCCTATTAATTACGTAATGCTTTGTTTGAGTGGGGGAGAGGGTCTGGAAAATCTTGTAAATCCTCACTTACTTTGTTTTAGCTTTTTCATTATGCAATATATCATATCACATACGTCCAATAAATATAGAGAAGAGGAGTTAAGCACTCTTCACATATGATGTACAATTTACATAAAATCTCGTGGAATCCCTAAAAACACAGGACCACAAAATAGGTGCCCCGACTTATTTGGTTAGCGATGAATTTTGTAAGTTTGACCTTGAACTGACCTTATCAACGGATTCGAATTCAGCGACCCCGAAAACCTGTAGGTACCCTGAATTATTTGGTTATCAATGAATTTTGTAGGTTTGACCTTCAATTGACCCTGACCCTGACCTGATGGGACCAAACGGACAACGGATTTGAATTCAGCGACCCCGAAAACCTATAGGTGTATATCATTAAGCTATTTCCCTTTCGGCGAGCCTCTAGGGGTAAGCATGACACTACCCGATTCGGGCAGTGTTTTTTAGGTGGATAGTTTCTTGTAGTAAATAACTACAAGTGTGGGCTCACCACACCCACGACCGCCAACAGCAACGCAGTAGTATCAGACGGTCACCCATCCAAGTACCAACCGCGCCCAACACTGCTTAACTTCAGTGATCTAACGGGAACTGGTGCTTCCAGCGTGGTATGGCTTAATTGATAAGCGAGGAATTTTGTAAGTTTGACCTTTAACTAACCTTGACCCTGACTTGATGAGACCAGACGGACAACGGATTCGAATTCAGCGACCCCGAAAACATAAGACCCACCTAGTTAGGTCCGTGTTCCAAGGGTTTAGATTTTGTGATTCTGTGAAATCTTCGAAATACTTTGAAATCCCGTAAATTATTTTGAAAATTTTATAATCACTTCAAATTTTTTAAATCAGGTGAATTTTTCTTGAAATCCCTGGAATTCCATGGATATTGTACATAATCGTTTGAAATCCCTTGAATTTAATTCCATGAAATCCTTGAAAAACTGTAGAAATTTCTTAAAATTCTTTGAGATTCCGTGAAATCTTTCGAGATCGCTTGAAATGCGTCAAAATCTCTAAAAATCAACTAGAACTCTTAAGATTCCGTAAAATATTTCGAAATATTACCAGATCCCTTGAAAAATTTGAAATACTTAAAATATTTTAAAATAGATTCATATATTTCAAAAACCATTAAAATCCATGAAATCCTTTATAGCCCTCAAACGGCACACTAGTGCGAATTCGCACCGGAAATTTTTTTATTTTGCTGGAATTTACGCAGGCACAGCTGCAGCGGCTTATACCCACTATATTAAATATTTACGTTAAATATGCGTCATATGTGCTAGATGCTTATTATATGTTCAATATGTTAAATATTTAATATTAACATTGCAAAGAAACCAATTCGCACTAGTGTGCCGTTTACGTATGTTGGATTGAAGTGTGCCGTTTGAGGGATAATATTCCAACATTCAGGTTAGTCACGCGAAAAAACGGGTTTTATAAAGGCTGCGTCGAGTCGTCCCGAAAAATTTGGGCAGGTGGAAAATGGGATGGCAAATTCGGATCAACTGGTCAGAATGTCAATTTTCCACTTTGATTGTTAAGCATATTATTTTGGTTTTATGATGCCTTCACGTATAATCGATTTCCATAATTTAAACCAAAAAGGCAGTCAGCTTTCTTTCCGCGTATGCTTTAGAATCTCTTGATATCTCTTGAAATCCTTTGAAATTCCGTGAAATCGTCGAAACCTCTTTATATCTCTCAAAGTCCATTAAAATTCCTTGAAATACTTTGAAATCCCGTAAAATATTTTCACATCCCTTCAAATCCATTTAAATATTCAAAAAAGTCGTGAAAATACTTCATTATCTCTTGAAATCCTTTGAAAACAGGTCACTCCTTTTGATATATTTTTAAATCTCTTTAATTCCCTTCAAATCCTTTGTAATCCGTGAAAATAGTTCTTAATCTCTTAAAATCCATCAAAATCCTTAAAATCCCTTAAAATATTGTAAAATCCCTTGAAAAATTGAGATTTTCTCTAAAATTGTACTAAGTAATTTCTTCAAAATGATGAAATCTTTTTAAATTATTTGCAATCTGTGAACGCCCTCGTAATCCTTTAATATTAAATAATTTAATAATTGATATATTGTCGACATAACTATGAATAAAAGTGTTTTTTTTATTTCCATATCATCTGGACCCAAGAAAAAAATTTTACATACTTTTACAAACAAACAAATCTGTTCAAATCTGTTACAAACAAATCTGTTTCATAATTACCACATCTGGAGGGTGAATATGGATCAAGCTTTGAATATAATAACATTAAAGGAGAAGTTTATTTTTAAATGACATTTACAGGATATTTGCAGAAAACTTTTCAGGAACAGTTATGGATAGTAAACAACAAATTAAATAAATTTTCTGATTTTTGGCGAAGCCGCGATTTAAAAAATTTGCGAATTTTTATCAATAACTACCCCTCAAAAGAGGCTAATTACTTCCCAAGGAAGAGGCTCCATGTCGAGGGGAAAATTGCTTGGGGTTCACTAGTCGTCTTTTATAGGACTCAGAAAAGTGTTAGCGATCTCCTTGCGAACGGGCTCCATGTCGAGAGTTCTATCGTTCGGTGGTCGATGTTTGATTTCAAATAATGAACACACACATACAGACATGTGCATGACACACCAAGCCAGGGAGCTGAATCTGTGCATCTAACTGATGAACTCAGAGGGACCGTTCCGTCCACCCTTAACCTAGCTGTCCCTTCTCCACGGCGCGGCGGGCTGGCTATATAGGGAGGCTGCCGGATGGCAGAGTGGGTGAGGCGCTCTGCTCCGCAAAGTGGTCGGCATCATTCACTGTGCGTTGGGGTATGCCAGGCACCTGACAGGTATATTTAAAAAAAAAATCGTTGGAAAAATCGAAATGCAGCGTGGCACAATGTGCTATGCCTGAGCGCCAAGGGGGCCTTTCACGAGCTCCTCCGTCCACATTACAACCAATTAACTAAATGAATTAAACTGCTTTTTTGACCGTCAAAAATAATACATTTATTCTCGGAAAGTGTTTTCTCTCACTGCAGATATTTTCCCAAATATCTTTCGCTGTCCCTATTAGCAACTGTACACTGATAGAAATAATAATTTTGATTTAACCATATGATCGTTGGTTGAAAAATTACGAGTATATTTGTAATATAATACGTGTACTTCAATGATAATGAGTAGGAAATGCACTTACTGAAATATGGTAAATACAAGTTACTTATATTTGTGGTACATAAATGTAATATTTGTGTTGCTATTGTATGAAATGTGTAATTCTATTAAACATTTGCTTGAGGGAACTATCTCTGAAATGTTGTCGTTTAGCAATACCCTTTGTATGACTGATTTACCCGACTCGCTTTGTTTAGTTCACAACAGGCCCATCTTGATCGCGCATGCGCGTCTACTTTCGTAAGCAACAAGAATCGGATGGCCAAAAAGACATACTGTATGGCTGTATCTATACCAGCAATAAAATAGAGCTAATTTAATCATAAATATTGTTGTACCACTTATTCATTTCTATCAGTGTACACATTCTATCGCACCTAAGCGGACAGAAACATTTTTTCCTGAATTTTTTCTGATTTATTTCATTCGGCAATGGAAAGGAGAGTCTACTCTAAATGAAAAATAATCGTTAGGAGATTTCTTCCTAAGGATTACATAGCACTAGTAAGAGTGCTTACTAGGGGACAAGCATTCAACCCGATTGGATGTTTAGCAATTCAAATTCTCACAAACGTACCATCCAGTGTAACATCCTCGTCTCTTCGCCTTGTTACTATGTCCCTGGAGGCAAACAAGACCATTGCGCTATAGCAAAATCTACTCCAGGGTAGGGTATACATTATACACCGAGTGATCACGGACATTACGCTTGGTTCTGACTGCAGCCTTTTATTAAGAATGCTTAGAAATATTGAATTTGGATATAGTGGTTGTGAGTAGGTCTTGAAGTATGACGTATGACCTTTTCGCTAATAGTGTAAGAAACACAGAAAAAACTGGAGGTTCGGTAATGTTGCGGCTCAAGTAAAAGTTGGCATCCTTTAGAACTGAGACTCTGACAGAACTTTTCTTAAGGTTTCCTTCTCAGTTCGTTGATATCCGATTGATGGCCAGTGGTGGGTGCCGACGTTTTCAACTGCGCATGTAACGAAAAGCGCGGACCTATATGAATCAATAAATACTATGAACAATCATGCAGATATATTATTTTTTTATTATATCATATATTATATGATTTTCAATAGTCCCGCGATTTTCGGTACATGCGCAGTTGACAACGTTGGATTTTCAAAATAAGCTGAAAAACTGTCTCATCTCATGTGCACTATATCTTCCTTTGAAGAATGACTAATCTCTATAATTTTAGTTTCATTATTACATTTTTCCCAGTGAAATATTATCAAATCCGTATTATTAAGTAAACTATGCGTCATCAACTTGTAAAATCTTCAAAGTGAATCGAGCCAGAAAATTACTTCTATTAAAAAGGCTTTATTATAACCCATACTTAGGGTTTCTTTGGAACGATTTATCGTTTTGGATTCCTTTTCAGCAAGAGAGGCTCCTTTTTGTTGCAGCTCCCTTGGAAACAAAACCCGCTTCTAACAGAAATTCCAATTTTTTCTGTAAACTTTCTGCAGTCTTGACCCTGATTTCATAAAATTATATCGTACTATCCTATTAGTATTCTGAATTCGAATGAATTCGAATGAAAGAATTCCAAATGAGTGGCACCGCAGCTACTTTAATGTGGACAGTGAAAATTACTCATTAAAGTTCTTTGTGGATACTTATTTTCTTTCGCACGTTCAGTGCTTTTGTTTGCTACTATACTTATTTTGTGAGTGTTGGAGAAATCTTTCAATAATTAATTTCATCTTTTCTTCGTAAGTTTAACGCGCTAATGTTATACGGCGAGGGAAAAGCAACGTAACGAAGGAACGAAAGTGAGAAAACGGAAATTGCCAATCGGAATTCTTTTCCGTGAAATAATTATAGTGGCGTGCTTACAACCGTAGATGGGTTAACGAGATGTAAGTTGGCTTCCATTTTTCAAAAATGTAATGTGTCAACTGTCAATTGACTCTAACTTGTAATGAAGGTGGATACGTTTAGAGAGGTTATTGAAGAGCTTATAGTCATAAAAATTGGCAAATTAATCCAGAAAAATTTGGACGTGAAAACAAACTTATTTTTTTTATTCCTTTATTGTTACGATAAAAATTCTCTTCCTTAGTATGAAACTGATAATCAATTTTGATAGGACTTTAAAACGTTTCTCGGTTCAATAAAAATGATTTTCTTCTTGTGAACTGCTCTGACAAGGTTTTCAGGGGTAGGAGCTTATTTTTAACCCTCTGGGCTTGCAGACAAGAAAAGCCTTTTTCACCTTTTGCCAGATTTGGAATTTTCTTGTCGGTATTTCTGCCTGGTTAAATGTGTGGATTTAAACTTTATTCCTATATATTCTATTTCCAAGCGGGACTCTTATTGTGTTTGATTCCAGAAGTAAACGTGAACACGAGAGAAATTGTCTCAAAGCGATAATGTTATCAGGAAATTGCAGAATGCAACACAAATACAATCTATCAAAAAATTACACATTCCAGCTTTTTATTTCTTAAATTCTTTCATGCTTTCTACCCAGAAAGGAAACACTCGACTCTATAATGATTAGGATCTGTAAATTCCAATTAAATATAAAGTAGGATTCGTTTTCTTTATATCTTACACTGAAAAACAGTGGGATCATTTTCGTTGCAGCTTATTTGTTGTTTTCTCGAAATCAGATATGTTTTTCTCAAAATGAAAATAATTCAAGTGCAAAACTGTTACACGAACATAACTGCATTCTCATTCTACAGTATCTCATTTTTGTTGCAACTCAAAACGACACCGAATCGGCGTACATTTGTGGATCGTTTTTTTTCTATGTAAGGTCTAAAAATACTTTGAAGTCAGAAAGTTTCAGAATTTATCAATTGGAAATTTAGGGTATTTTAAAATTTCACATACTTTTTCAATTTGGAAGAATGTTTGAATAATACTCAAATCATAATCGGAATTTTTATGAAAATAATTGAAATAAAACTTGGAAGAAAGAACATTATTTAATGTTATGAAATTCAGAACTTGAATTCTTTCTCTTGTATTCAAGAAAAGATTTTTATGAAAATATACCAAACGAGACGAAAATGTAATGTGAATGTAAAGAAGTGAACATTTTGTTTATGACGTAAATTTCTAGAGCGTGTAATTGTATATATACGTAATATTTGACTGTTTTTCTCAGAAATTTGTAGAATTTGTATGGAAACACAAAAAGCGAGCACTGAAATTATACGACGTATGTCATTCGACTCTCCCGTGAAATGTGTTTGCATAATATACCGGGTAAGGAGAAAGAACCACTAACAAATTTCTAAATAATCCTACTCTATAAAATTGAATAATGTTAACAATAAAGGAGATGTTTATTTAAAAATAATCTCTTGTGGTTTCAATATTGTGTTCTACTAGTAATAATAACAATAAAAGACCAGTAAAAATGTCTACTTACGTAAAATCTAATCAAATAAAATGTTCAGCTTTGTAGTATTACAATATATGCAATTAGAGGATGCTTTACTATTATTTACAGACTCTGGATATAATGGAAAAGGTTTATATAAAAATGAACGAAGAAGTAACTTTGTACATTCTCAGCATAAATATGAAGATCATTACAGGAATGGTAAGATGAGATATTTTCCGTAAAATTCTTGAATTCTCATTTCGCAGTGTACTATACTAGGTCATTATTCCTCAAAGTGCAATATCGTGAGTTTGTGTACCGTGTTACATTGCTCAGATTGCATTATTTACATTATTATCGGCACGAGACGATCTTCGTTGAGGGCAGGACGAGATAAAAATAAAATTTCCTGTACGGTTAGGAGATTTGAGTATAACTTTCTTCAATGTGCCTTTTTTCTGAACTAGATTCCCGGTCTTTATTGTATAGTAGCAGCTGGTGCATATGTAATTTGGCATGCATTCAATTTCGGTAAATAAATTGTTGAGTGTGCAGAATACAATTTTTTGTCTATTTTAGGTCAAAACTGATTTTTTTTCAATATTTATGAATTCATAATTTAATATGTCTTATCAATGAAGGTGAACGTGGCTGTATTCCGTGTTGTCGAAAATCCGCACGGAGTAATCCCTATTACGCGTAATACGCATCATTGCGTATTATTGCACAATTATTACGCGGATATTATGGCGCCATTGAATATTATCGCAGCAATGGAATTCACTAAAAAACTTAAATAGGTAAATATTAGGGAAAAAAGCTGTTAAAATTGTATTATTTATAATCATAACTAAACAATTAATTTTAAATGCAGCATCAGTTGAAGTAAACTTTAAACAACAACTAAACTCAAATAACTAGTCATAAATTAAATTAAACATTTACGTTGTTTTATTTTTTCAACAATCGCCATTGTTACAAACAATAAATATTTAATTAATAAAAAAAGCATTAAATAGCAAATTCAATTTGTAGACAAATCATCATGGGAAATATGTTTATTAAGGATGCGTATTAAAGTTTTATAACGTAATTTTTCGCTTATGTTACGTTAACCAATGCTAATATCAAGGAATTTTTTAAACAATCCGTTCATCAAAATCATAACTTTGACGTAACATGAACACCAAATATTAATATTAATTAGCATTGAAGAAGCTCTAATGAGTAAAATAACCCCCCCCCCTCCCCAATATTAATTTTTGCCAATCTTTTATAAGATTTGTTATTAAAAATAATAATGGTTAACTTTTCACTAAATTTTTTTCACAATATCAATGCTGCTTTACTATTAAAACAGAGTAAAAAAGCCTTTTTTACTTTGTGCGGTTTTTCGCAAATTGCGATCAACAGCGCATAGTTATTACAAACTGCGGCAGCGTGTGTTGACTTCAACTCGCTGTCATTTCCACAATTTTCGACCGATTTTCTTCAAATTTTCAGCAAAACTTTCTCAATGTCTAGTGAACAACTTTCTCGTGATAGGTTATTTCAACTCACATTTTTTCGATGACCGACCTGCTGTTCGAAGTTGGCGAAACGTAGTTTTCGTTCGGAATTAATTTGTTATTGAACAAAAACAAACATATTAATTTTTTAAACAAAGTGCGTTGCTTATAGTGACCATTAAAGTGAATACGAAGGTATATTTTGTTTTAAGTTTCGGCCACTTTCTTCATCAATCGATTTTCCCGAGTGGACAATACTTCTACGCGGTTTCAAGCGCTTAACGAGTTCTTGCATCCGTCACCTCAATTGACGCCGCGCGGCGGTTACGGATGAGAGGAGCTGCGGGGAGATGTGCCGTGTTCAGTGATGCGTGAAAAAAACAGTAGCATAGCGATACAGCGCTTTACCCTAACCGACTAATTGGATAACTGCGCCACGTTGCGTCACATTGCGTCACTTCACTCTCACTGTTCATACGAATGTTTACGTTCAGAGTCCCTGGGTTCGAGCCGAAGGTCAGAACCAAAACCGAGCTCAAATTCAAGTTCGAGTGTAGTTTCAATTGTTTTAAGTATGTAAGGAAAGATGAAAATCTAGCGAAAAAAAATTCTCATTTGTTCACAACAATAGCAATTATTGACGTATGATAAGTCGTGACTAATTATTACAAATCTAATGAAAGATATAAGGCATTTTATGTATGAAATTAGCGTTTTCAAAATTTGCGCACTATACTGAAGTATTTGTTTATATCAATTCTTTGTAACAATGAATGCGTACATTCAATTAATTGGGGCATTATTTCGGACCTGCCCCAAGTTCAAAAGTTTTGTGTTTCGATTGCGTTTAAAGTTACACAGTTTGTTCACCTATACGATAGCAGTTCACCCGCCAATTTATAGACTTTTACCACGATCCGTCCCCGAACTACAGGGGGTGAAACTTTCACACCGCGGGAAAAATGGGTATTTTCAAATGATCATAACTTCCCTTCCACAAAGGCGAATTGAGTTTTCTATGAGTGACTTCCAATCAAAATGTTGGCCGACATTGTGGGACTGAGAATAGTTATGCGGTTATGCGAATATATCCGATCGAAACCCTCCCTCGCGCGCTCAGACAGGCCGGCCAGCCGGACGGGGACTTGGCTGTCTGCAAAATTCTCAAGGAAAGCTGAACTAAATACATAATAATTTATTTATTTCGCCTTTTTTTCGCGCAATCTTTTAGGTCTGTTACACCAGCCCCCCCCCCCAACTCCTAATTTTCGAGTTTTCTATAGCCCACTGAATTGCACTGCAACAGCGCTTATGTGCGCTACCAATAAAAAATTTTGCGCAACGAAATTTTAGGAGTTATAGCAGGTGTTGCGCGGGGGGGGGGGGGCTCATTTGAAAAACCGAAGTTCAAATTGCATGACCTTGAAGGGCAAGTTTTAAGATATTCAGAAAATTTGTGTGGCTCATATGAGCGCATTTGAAACCTCAGACGGAAGTCCCTTCATCACTGCTGATTAAAAACTTTTCATTTTTTTGGTCATCACTTTGCAAAATGCTATAGTCTCCATATCTTGGGAAATTTTCAAGATATCCAGAAAATTTGTATGGCTCATATGAGCGCATTCGAAACCCCATACAATAGTCCTTTCATCACTGCGGACTAAAAACTTTTTATTTTGGTCGTCATCACTTGGTCATCACTTTGTAAAGTGTTAAAACCTCCGTATCGTGGACAGTTTTTAAAGCGTGCAAAAAAATTTTATGCGTATTTGAGCGAATTTGAAGTTATGACGGATAGATATAATGAGTTTGAAAAAATGTTATTATTTTAGAAAAATCGCTCCAACCCGTTCCCCCCATTTTGATCGCTCATAACTTGGTTATTAATGTGGCGCAACATTTTTTCTTGATGGCGCATTTCAGCGCATTTGGAGGTCTTCAAGGTCATGCAATTTAATATTCCATTTTTAAAATGGAGGGGGGGGGTCACCAGCCTCCCCCCACGTAAGACCTGCTGTACCTCCTAGAGTTTCGTAACGCAACATTTTTTATTGGTGGCGCATATGAGCGCATTTATAGCGCAATTCAATGGGCTATAGAAAACACGAAAATGAAGAGGGGGGGGGCTGGTGTAACTGACCTTAATCTTTTGCATCTCTGAACTCGAGCCTTTCTGGCTGTCTTTGAAAACAGATCATGTTCTCTTGTGAAGCAAGTTTTTTTTTTAGATGCGGTTGTCCGTTTGCGGAGGAATGAATGCGTGGTATTTTAGGGTGCCAGGAAATGTAATTGCTTTAGTGAATCTAGTTTCCAGGTTTTTGGTCATCTCTATGTGATATTCTTTCGGACTGAAAAGAATTAGTGTTTCCTCAAAGAATCGAGTATGCAAAAAATGCAACAAAAATACAGCCTAAAGGAAAATTTGACTGGCTATTACGCGTTATTATGCATGAAGTGTATGGAGTAACACACGAGTGCATTCCCCCTCACCTATCACATCGTGTCTATTTAATGAAATCTCAGATTGAAGATCTTTACACTCAGACCAGAAAATTCTAGAAAATTCCAAAACTTTTTAGAAGGCTTTTTAACTTTTTATTTTGGTACATATCAAAGAAGTGTATTCCACAATTTCTGAAAATTTAAGAAAATTTTATTTTTAATAACGTTTGGACCATAATTTTGAGACGTTTTTTGTTTATTTGAATAAAATGATCTTTTATATAATGAACCTCGGAGGACCCTAAATATTTGTTTTTAATTTCAGATCTAGAAGACAACAGGGGCCTAAATTAGGTAACGTTAGCTTGCATTGCATTATGAAGTGGAGTAGTATACGCCTGTAGGCTACCTCTGTGACTTTGACAACAGCGCCATCTGACACGCAAAATATTGGGTATCTCGAAATTATTTGGGCAATTTTCATGAAAAAAAGCAGTGAATATCAATTTATTTTAATCAAAAATATTAATCTTCGGTTTAAAATTAATTGCCTACTATAAGATTGTTCGTTAATATTGAATTGAAATTCGAATTTCTTCTAAATAGTTTGAAATTGGTGGCGCTGTCGTAGATGCCCTACAGGCGTATATGAATTTACGATTTAATTCCAACACTGCTAAAATGTTTCACAGTGGTATTCATCTGAAACTATAAACTTTATTAGCAGTGAATTGTTTCGTTTTTCGCTTCAATTGTTCCAAACAGGATAGCAGCAAGCCAGGGTTAAAGTTTTAATTGCAGTTATAATTTGTCTTCTGCTGCCAGGGGATTAAGGGACTTTAACTTCTATGCAACATTTGACAGAATAATATCCCCACGCATAAGGAAGCTCTTTACGTTAAACAGCGAAAATATTTGTATTGCATAAGGAATAATTATGTATATTTGTTGCGAAGGAACTTACCTGTGATCTTGAAAGTTTATGCCTGGTGCGATTTGGATGCGCAGACTCAGTAGAGGGTGCATTTGGTACAAGAAATCGAGGACTAGATTCGATAAGATTCTGAGAGTGATGCTGAGGTTGATGGGGATGAGGGTGGAGTGGTTGTTGTTGAGGAGAACCCCCTAGATGGTGCTCCCCCGCGTCCAGCATGCTCGTACCCAGGGCGTCGAGCTGAGTCAACGACCTGGAACGAACCTAAAACAACAAAGAAAATGTTATTCAGAGTCAGTTTTGCATTAATATGACTTCGATACTAGATTTATTTTCTACCGTTGATTATAAAAAAAAGTTTACACATAATTATTATAAACACATTGATCTGTGCTTTGTACAACTTAGTGGAGTAAAGTGTAGATTGTTGGACTCTGCACTAGGGGCTACAACTTAGGGCTATGGTCAATTTTAGGGCAATCTTAGGGCTCTGGTCTGGAGGCTACATTTTTTTTTAGATTTAAAATAAGAATAATGTTCATATTATAGACATGGAATCTAGATTAAAAAATAAAAACGCAAAATCTTGATTTGTAGACTTTATAAACTAAATATTAACTGAGATAAGAATCTCGGAGAATATTTTTTTTCTCTACCTTAATTAGCATTCGAGTTTCTAGAATTTAAACTTCTTCTATGCTTTCTTATCTTTAAGATCTGTAGTGTAATTTTTTAGACACTCGCTCTAAGGGGTAGGATTCAGAATAAATTTTCGCACTTTACTTTCGTAGATTCTTTAATCCCTAGATTCTTATCTTTGTTTCAGAAAATAAATGACCCACCATCTATAATGTCCCAAAGCAGGAATAATCTTTAAATTTTTCTCTGAATTCTTTCTACTAGATGCAGTTGACTGACAAATATTTTTCGTAAGAATCAATAACTGTTCAGAAAATTTTACTATCACCTCGGAGAGTGATGCATTGAAAGTTTTTAAATGAAGGTTGAGGTACAGAGGAAAATAATTAAAGATTTTTAGATCTGAGAATATTATGTCGGTGATAAGATTGTAGAAGAATGGAAAAAGGTAACATGGAATGATTCGAAATTCAAGGATTTCAAATTTTTGATACAGATTAGGGATGAATTCAAGATTGATAACTTGTACCTCGCGGACTATGGAATATTTGGATGGCCCAAAATTCGAATGATTACAAAAAAAATTGAGTATCGAAAGATTGAAAATTTAAATATGAAAGAAAATATTAATTATCTTAAAAAATTGTTATTTTAAACAAACAAAATGGAACCATTTTCAATGTAAAAGGTTTTTATTGCACACGAATTCATTTCCAGTTGGGCAGGTTGTATGCATTCTCAGGTCACAGAATTGTTTCCGCAAGAAATATATTGTTTTTCAAAGAAGTTTAGACGACACGTATTTCATCGATTTGATGAAAAAAATATTTGGCAAAGTTGAAACATTTGAATTTTGAAGACTGGTGATGCCATTCATGAAGAATTTATCGAAAAAAATGTGCAAGTATTTTAGTATCTAAACTAATATAGATATTTGCAATTTTCTGTTTGATTCTGTTAGATTTTTTCCAGGATAAATAGCTCCGGTTTTTCTGAAATTTTTTTAATTTATTTTTTCAAAAATACCAGAGATACAAATATGGTAAATATTTTTGTTTTGTTAGTTTGCCAATGAAAATTCACAATTATTGAAAAAAACTAGATTAGATATGAAA
>CAKNWW010318077.1:366-15758 GCA_932074435.1 Andricus kollari | reverse complement strand
GTTTTTTTATCATCCTTGACTTTGACCAGGATTGTGTGCTTCAGAATGTGCCTCAACAAAAATACTAGTTTTTTGTCACAAAAAGAAGTTTTAATTTACTCCAAAATGCGTTCTCTGTATCTAAAGACAACTAGAACGGGTTCGGGACGTTTCAGTTTTTCCCCACCTAGGTGGGTACATTTGAGAATGCCCGCACCTAGTATTACGAGGTAATGCCGAGGAGGGAAATTAAGAGATAGAAAGCCGAGATAAGGGTAGAGACACAATAAAAGACCTTTCATAAAGGTATAAAAACATTTTATTGCCACTTACAGCTGCGATGAAGATGGCCAGGTCGTGGCAAGGCACTGGTGAGCGGGTCATCCTCGTAAGAGCGTAGAGTGATGAGAGGTGTGAAGTTCCGTGGATGCGGAGATGGTCCGGAGAAGGACCGTTGAGAGGTGGAGGGTATTCCTTCGAGATCGATTCCTGGGCGGGGAAGCGAGAGCACACACAAGCACTGACAAAAATAGTGTATAGGAAGGCGAACGAGCCAAGACGACGACGACGCGACGGGACTCGTTATCGTCGCGGGCTTCGGGACTCCTCTGGGGGTTCCGCCTTATCTCGGGTGCGGCCTGGTAACCCTTTCATGCAGGGCCGTGCCGAGTTCCTTTTGATAATAACAATTCTGTTACGCCCCCCCCTCACCCCTGCGGGGGTTTGGGTGTATATCTGGACTTTTTGTAATGTCTTTTTCTAAGTCTTATATAGTCTCGAAAAAAAAACATTTGAATAAAGTTTGCAAATTTACTGTTTTCCTCTTGAGGGTTGCCTGAACAATTTTGATTTTAGAAGTTTTAAATACAGTCAATAAGTATCTTTTGGTTTCATAATGAGTAAATGTGCCTGTTTGAGTCTGGAGTTGTAAAATTTTTGCTAAGTTTAAATTATTTTTCGTTGTCTAAAAAGTTATATCGTATCTAAATAAATTCAGGTATTAATCCTTCGAGAAACTGAAATTTTCGTTTTTTACAATAGTCCCTAGTTTTATGTTATAAGTTCCTGTTTTCTCGTTGTCTTTTTCGATTCCGATCCTCCTTCATGGTTATCTTCTTTCTGAAACAAATATGAAAAGAAAAACGAAAAAGTCGTCCGTGTAGTCAATTGTCATGGAGATTTCTTGCTTTTAGAGTCGATTGTCCTTTGAGTCTGTTTTTTGTTTGTTTTTGGAGTCGATTGTCCCTTGAGTCTGTTTTTACTTGACTTTAGAGTCGATTGTCCTTTGGGTCTCTTTTTTGTTTGTTTTTGAAGTCGATTGTCCTTTAGTCTGTTTTTAATTGACTGTAGAGTCGGTGGTACTTTGAGTCTGTTGTTGTTTGAGATCAATTGTTGTTGTTTTATTTATTTATGTATTATTATAATTGTGAATTCCATTCAAACTATGTAATTTAGATTATTAACAAAAAGTCAGAGTCAATTTGTTTCCTGTTATAAAATTTTTTATTCTATGTTTCACTGTTTGTACTTCCTTTCTAAGGTTTATTTTTCTTCTTGTATTGTTATTATATTATCGTCTTTTTCTTTCTTCTTAAAGAAGACTGTTACTTCTGTCTTATATCAGGAGTTAAAATGCTGTTATCTTTTAAATTTGTCACTTGATTGAATCAAGTGACGAAGTGGGGACACACCGACACGCGGCGTTTGCGTGTGTTGCTCACACACGGGAGGCGTGGTGGGGGCCGCCAGCTCCCACGATCTGTGAACACTGCCCCCACCTACCTAAATACACGTAAAAATACTTTTGCAATTGCGCTGACGCTAATCACTTTCGCATGTGTGTAGAACCACAGGTATCTCATATTATGAGAACCACACCGTACAACTACGCATTTACTTCGCCTAACCAGTACATTAGAAAACTTGAACACTATCGATATTTTCCTACTTAGTTATTCAATTCCTATCCCTCCAGGCAGACTTTACTGCTAAATATTTATTTAATACATAATAAATAGGGTTTAAAGACTTTCCTTTAAAGAACTCAACCACCACCGATTTCACAAACAGTTTGCTCATAATCTTTAGGAGCACAATAAAAAAATGGCTTCACCACAAAATTACTTTTTCTTTAAGGGCTACAAGTTAGTGATAGAATCAAAAGAGTGCGCCTTTTAGTTTAGCTAAAACCCCGCAATCTCATATTTCGAGAATATCTCATATTCGGGTACTCTCCTGTATCATTTTCTACATTTTTTCGGAGTTTCTGAATTGGTTCTAATTCGCGACCTAAATTCAGGAATGCCGGGGTGAATTGGGTAGACGAATTTTTGCATGTGTTCATTGCGAACTGTAGGTCATCGATATTTTCATCCCAGGTGGAGTGGTCGTTATCCAGGTATGCTTTGATGACCTGTTTGATCGTCCTATTATACCTTTCTGTCGGGTTTGCTTGGGGATAATATTTTGGTGTTCTAGAATGTCTAATGCCGAATTTGTCTGTCAAATCTCTTTTTGTTTTATTTACAAATTCCGTGCCATTATCGGCGTGGAGAATCCGCGGTGTTCCCCAGCGCGAAATGACCCGTTTATGAAATTCTGACTCTATCGTTGTTCCGTTCGCTTTTTTAATCGGTATTATTTCGACCCATTTTGTAAATAAGTCTACGAACACTAGGATATATTGATGTTTTCTCTTTTTTGAAATCGGTAATGGTCCCATGCTATCAGCTGCTACCATGGTCCATGGTTCTTCGACGATTCTCTTGCCCATTAATCCTGCCTTACTTTTGTTACCCGGTTTTACTCTTTGACAAGTCTGACAGTTTTTTACGTAATTGATAAAGTCTGAATATACCCCTGGCCAGAAGTAATGTTCAGAAATTCTCGCGTAAGTTTTCTCTGAGCCTAAATGTCCTGTCTGGGTTTCATCGCGGTTTTCCCGTAAAACTTGACGTCTAAGTTTTTGGGGTACGACTAATTTCCAAGGGTTTGAGTCTGGTAAGAGGGTGGAATTTAGTGGGTCTGTTCTGTAAAAATAGAGTTGTGAGTCTGATTCGCCATTTTTCGTGTTCTTCTGGTCTTTTTGTCACTTGTCTGAGTTTTGTCGAGTACCAGTCATCTGTTTCGTCGGTAACGTCTGTTTTTTGTTTTTCTACTATAAAAGCTAACGCAAATGCTATATTTTTTGCTGGTTCTCCTGATCTCGAGAGAGCATCAGGGACGAAATTTAAACTACCTTTACGATATATGACCTCATAGTCATATTCTAATAATTCCAATGCCCATCTGGCTAATCGACCAGTGGGGTTTTTCAGGTTATGGAACCACTTTAACGCTAAGTGGTCGGTGATTACTTTAAAGCTGTAACCATATAAATATGGCCTAAATTTCCGTATGGCCCAAACTACCGCTAGGCATTCTTTTTCGGGTGCCGAATACCTAGATTCTGCGCCATTTAGACTTCTACTAGCGTATGCGATTACGTAATTTACACCGTCAATTGTCTGTGTAAGTACGGCTCCTAATCCCGTATCACTCGCGTCTGTTTCGAGTTGGAAGGGTTGAGTAAAATCTGGGCACGTTAATATAGGTGCTGACGTTAAAAGGTCTTTAATTTTTTGGAAAGCCTCATCTTGTTCTAATCCCCAATCCCGTGGTTTATCTTTTTTAAGTAATCTATTTATCGGTTCTATTACTTCAGCAAAGTGTGGGATAAATTTTCTGTACCAACTTGCCATCCCTATTATGCGCTGTAATTCTTTAATATTTTTAGGTTTAGGGAATTCTAGGATTGGTTGGATTTTTTCATCGTCTATTTGGAGTCCTTTGTGTTTAACTTTAAATCCTAAATATTTGATTTCCGAGCAGCCGAACTCGCATTTGTCCGGGCTGATCGTTAAATTTGCATAATTTATTTTAACTAATACAATATTCAAATATTTTAAATAGTCTTCAAAATTTTGAGTCACGATCACTATGTCGTCTAGGTAACAAAAAACGTTTGGCTTTAGGTCTGCAGTAATAATTTTGTCCATATGTCTCTGGAAAGTGGCTGGAGCATTGGTTAAACCAAATGGCATCCTTTTAAATTGATACATGCCTTTTCCAGGGACTGTGAATGCTGTTATTGGTTTTGAGTTTTCGTCTAATGGTATTTGTAAATAGGCTAATTTTAAGTCAATTTTAGAAATGAATTTTGCTGATCTTAAAGTGTCTAATATTTCTGTCATGGGTGGGATTGGGTAGAGGTCTTTTTTAGTAACATTATTAACCCTTCTGAAATCTAAACAGAATCTATAATCTTTCCCTGGCTTTTTTATCATCACGATAGGGTTAGACCAATCCGAACAAGAGGGTTCTATTATGTCCTGCTCTAATAGTTTATCAACTGTTTGATAAATTACTTCTTTAATTTTTGGGCTCACGTGGTAATATCGCTGTTTAATGGGATCGTGGCCTTAGACGTCGATTTTATGTTTTGTTAAATGAGTCGCCCTATGTTCTTTTCCCTGGTGAATTTTTATTTTGTTCTCTAAAAGTTTTTCTAGTTGGGATTGTTGGCTTTCGTTCAGCTCAACAATACCTTCGCAGTACTCGAGCGAACAATATTTTTGTTCGTCGATTTTTCCTAACCTATCTGAAATATTATGCAATTTTATTGCTTTATTTTTAAAATTTACCCATTGATTTCTGTTATCAATTTCTGTTATCTTATTGGCTTTTTGAGATTCCTTTTCTGATTTTTTTCGATTAGTAACTTTTCTATTTTTCCAAAGATTACTATCTTGATTCTTATAATTGTCCTCGTATTTACTATTATAAAAAAATTTTCCTGACTCATTTTCCTTATTTTTCCTCCTAATTTTCGGTTTACTTAAACCGAATGAATTCTGTGTGCTTGGGTCGTCGCTAGTGTCGTGGGTGGGGATGCTCTGTAGGGGTTGGTATTTGTTGCTCGTGGGGATGCTTATTAGGTTTGGGATATCCTTTGTAGAGGTTTTTACTGGATTTTGAGCGTTCTTGGTTTTTTGGGATTGGTTAGGATTGATAGGTACTATGGGGATTTCACTATCTTTTAACTTTGGACTATTTTTTTTAAGCTCTCTGGTACTTTTCAAATTAATTTTACCTCCGAATTTTGTTTTATTATTTATTTTTCTATTTTCGTCTTTTTTAATCAATGGTTCATTTCCAATTTTTACATTTTTACCTTCCTTTTTCTCTTTTGTTGTAATGTCAGGTTTATTTTCGGATTTGTTTTCGTTTATTGGGGTGGGGAGCGATTTTGGATAAGTTTCCAAAGGATAGTAGGTGGGGGGACTCCCTGGTAACCACCAACTTTCCGAGTGATAGTTTAAAGTCATCCGTAGGGCTTTTAGCATGTCCATGCCTAGAATGCCTACAGAGTTTAATTTTGGGACTAACTTGAACCTTACATGTTTAGTGTGTTTTCCGACTCTAATTGGGATTACTACTTGCCCAATTATTTCGACTGTTTCGCCGTTCGCGACCATTAAGGGTAGGCTCTGCGTAATTCCCATTCGCGACCTTTTTGAGGTTATAATTTTGTAAATAATTTTCTGATTTCTGTCAGGTATGAGTGGATGTCTTGAGTCCGTTTTTGGTTACAAAATTTTATTTTCTGTCTAATTTCCTCGGAAAATTTTTCGTCTGTAGAGGCGTTTTTGAGATCTTCGAAAAACTCAGATAAATGCCTCCAGTAATTTTTGTTTATTTCGCACCAATCTTTTGCATCTTCGATTGATAGTGCGTCTAGATTTTCTAAGATATCCCGATCGTTTATTTTATAACCTCTTTTAAATCTTATTAATTCTTCGAGAAAATTCGCGGGACTATCGTCTTTATTATTTCGGAATTTAATTGGCCAATTACTCATTTCGATCATCATTCCGAAGGGAAAATAAGTTGCTGGAATTGTCTCGTCATTTAAGTTGTTTTCAGGTTCGCTGTAAGTATCTGTGTTATTTGTGTGGATTCTAGAATGTCTGTTTGACTATGTTTCGCTGTCGTCTGAGTTATTTAATTTTAAATTATTATGTCTCAATCTACTAAGGTTTTCAATATTATTGTGATTATGTTCCTGTAAATTTTATCTTAAATCAAAAGGGACCGAATGTCTGTTATCACATTCATTTCTATTTTTCCCGACATTTGGTTTGATTATTTTCTTTCCAAGTTCAAATGAGCTATTTGCTGGCGGATCTAGTCTAATCCCTCAATTGTTTTCCCTTTGTTCCCTTTCTGTAAAGAATCTTTCCTTTTTTTGATTCATAAATTCGTTACATTCTACGCTTCCTAAAAGTTCGTCGGTTTCTAAAATAATAGTACATTATGCAACAAGGGGCAAAAGTAGAAGATTTTTCCCGCGGGTGAGTTTACTGCCCGAACAAGAATATTGTTCCAGAGGGTGCGTTTACTGCCCGAGCGAAGCGAGGGCAGTAAGCACCCGAGGGAAAAATATTCTCGTAAGGGCAGTATAATCACCCAAGGGAAAAATATACTTTTGCCTGGTGTTGCATATAGTATTTTATTCCACTCTCGACTGAAAGTCCACTTTTTGGTCCTGAAAAGCGGGGTCGAAACAAATTCGCATTCTAGGGAGATTTTTTGAAAATTAAAAAAAATTTCGAAATTTTGAATTTTTTGAAAATGTTGGATTTTTTGAAAAGTTTGAATTTTTGGAAAAATTTGAATTTTTTGAAATTTTTGAACATTTCGAAATTTTTGAACATTTTGAATTTTTTGAACATTTTGAATTTTTTGAAAGGAATTCTGCCCCGATAAATTTTACTTTCGCCACGCTAAATTTCACTTTTGCCCCGCTAATTTTACTTTTGCCCCGCAAAAATATTTTTCGGGAAAAATATGCTACTTTCGCCCCGCTTATCAGGGGCAAAAGGTGGGTTTTTCGGTCGGGTGTGGAATAAAACGTGTATTATTTTCAAGGAATGAATCGCATTTAAATGTTTCGTTATTTATTTCTGGCTTTGTTTTGTTTCTGGGGTATGGTCTGTCTGGGTTTGGTAGATCTTCATGATCCCAAAAGAGTGTATCGTCGATGGGGTCAAAGGTTCTGTTAGTTTGAGTATTTTGAGTTGATCTGTCTTGGGTTGTCCTATTGTTTATACCGAATGATTCGATATTTTTTTGAGTGAACCCTCTACCGCAACCTATAGACCTGTTAGCTGTTTTTGGGATTGCTCCCAAATTTTGGGGTGTGATCGAAACCATTTTTCTAATTGTTGGTTTCGTCGCGACCTTATTTAAATCATTATTTTGGATTGAAAGTGAGGCAGCACCCTCAAAATCCAAGTTATCGTGTTCGTTTTCCATGACTATAGGTTTCGGCATTGTAATTTTAATTTTCCCTGATCTCAATTTCATTTATTTTAAAATTAAGTTCGTACTTGTATGGAAAAGACATTCTGTATATTTGTTCAATGTGGGTTTCTAATTTAAAATTCCGATTTCGTTGAAGAAGTTTTAATTAAAATTTTAATTGGTCATTTACTGGTTAGATATTTCGAAAATATTTTTGTTTTCGTCGTAGGACCCTTTGTTTACGAGATACGTCGCGTGACCTTGCCGCGACTCGCGTATTTTGCTCGCTGCCCGCGCGAGATTGCTTGAGCGTTTGAACGGTTTGCTTCGTTCGACGGCTGAAATATTCGTTAAGGGTCGAAATTTATGCTTTCCTTTTCAGGTTTCTTCCCTTTCTCGATTTTCGTATTTTTTATTTTATTTTTCAAAATCCGAGTTTCTTTTTCCCCCAAACAAATAATAATTTTTTCAAATTTTCGTTTTTTATATTTTAATCCGATCTAATTTTATTCTTTTACATTTGTAAAATTTTTGGTAATTTACAAGCGATTCCCTCTAATTATTCTCCGCTTTGGTTTCGTTGACGTAATTCGTTTAACTTTTGAATTACGACACTTGAATACATGTTAAAATTTTCGTAATTACAGAGTAACACTTTAAATACATATCATTTTAAGTAATAAATCATAGGCATGTGTAAATCATTTGAATAAACATAAATCAGGTTATTGGCACATATCCATTATTTGCACATATATATATATATAATATGTCATTGGCACAAATATGTAAATAATTTTCATATATAAAATCACAGGTATCAAAAATAGCATAATAAAATCATTTCAACTTCCTAGATCATTACTAAAATGGCGATGCATGTGGAACCAATGGCATGCAAAATGCGAAAAGTCGAGTTAAATTGAAGAGTCAAGTTAAATTGAAGAGTCAAGTTAAATTGAGGAGTCATACGTATAATATGTGCATTGTGTCCTTTTCTCGGCTGGTTTGAATTTTGAAATAGGAAAGAGTGTGGGATTTTGGGTTGGGCGCCAGGTATTACGAAGTAATGCCAAGGAGGGAAATTAAGAGGTGGAAAGCCGAGATAAGGGTAGAGACACAATGATAGACCTTTCATAAAGGAATAAAAACACTTTATCGCCACTTACAGCTGCGATAAAGATGGCCAGGTCGTGGCAAGACACTGGGGATCGGGTCATCCTCGTAAGAGCATAGAGTGATGAGAGGTGTGAAGTTCCGTAGATGCGGAGATGGTCCGGAGAAGGACCGTTGAGAGGTGGAGGGTATTCCTTCGAGATCGATTCCTTGGCGGGAAAGCGAGAGCACACACAAGCACTGACAAAAATAGTGTATAGGAAGGCGAGCGAGCCAAGACTGACGACGACGCGACGGGACTCGTTATCGTCGCGGGCTTCGGCAGATAATTCTGCTAGCCAAAATATAATTACGTTTTTCTTTCTTAATGATCTTTTATTTATTTCTATTACAATGAGAGATGTAAGTGAGTCACCTGATTAATTTTTTGTTTATTGATCCTGTATTGTAAAAAGTTTAGCCTTTAAATCTTCAATCTCCGTTATGTCGGTTTCTACTGCATTGGTTCTTGAAGCCAACCTACTGCTGCTTTGCGCTACCTTTTTAAATTTCGCATCCACCCTCCTTTTTTCTTCGCTGAACTCATTTTTCAGTTCTTGTGGACAGTTGTTAATAGTTACCTTAATGTCCATATTCAGTTCCTGTTTCAGGCTCTGCGTATGTAGCAACAATTGTTCGTTAAGGTATTCTTGAATATTTTTGTTTTGTTGTACAAAACATGCGTCCATTTTTTTGAGAGCATTTCTTCGAAGTCCTCTTTTGACAGTGGAGTTGGCGACTAAGATCTCGGACTACAGCATTTTGTAAATACACCTTCTGTTAGTGTTTTTCCTTGCCTCGCGCATCTAGAGTTTTAGTAAGACCCGCATCTGGCACACGACACCGGCTTTTCCTTAATTTCATCATTAAACTCACGACAGACTTTGGATGACATAATTTATGGTAAGAGTTTTCCGTTTACTTTTATGTGTAAATACTTTTTGGGGTTAGGTGGCACTAATCGGCTAGCATGGGTGACGTACTTGTGTGACGTCACAGGTGAGACGATCGATATAATGCTTAGAATGCTCCGAATTTACCAAATTAGCCGTAATATTTTTCAAAGTTTTTCTTACAATTCACTAAACTTGCAACTAATTTACAGGTCCCGAATTTAAAAAATGTTTGGATAATTAATATTTCCACTGATAGCCACATTTTCACCGAATCATCACATTATCACACTATAAATTCTGATTTCTGAACAAATTTTTTCGAAGACGAATCTTGTTAATGCGGTGCGGATACGCTTGAATTTTACGAATTTATTACATAATTAAGATCCTTATTCACTACAACTTAATAATCCGACCGAATACAGATGAAACCCGATCAAAAATTTAACAAATTTCAACACAAAACCGAGGACTCGATGCTACGTGATCTCGGGCCGGAAGCCATTTTCTTCGCATTGTGCAACTCTTGGATCCTTTCTTTTGTTTCTTTTGGTTTGCACTGTGTATTGGGTTTCTTTCTACTGTTTGTTGTCCTTGTAGTTTTGTGATTTGACTTTGAATGCGTTTTTTCATTTGGGAGAATCTCCCCCTAATTTTTTTTTCTCTTTGCCCCTGATACTATGATCCTGGCCCGCTTTGAAGCTCTGTAATTATTTTGTTCTTAAGTTTTTTGTTGTTTCTCGGGACAAGATGTCATCGATAATGGCCGTCTTCCTTTGAAAGACTGATCGGGTACAGTCCCTCGGGCATCTGCTAGGCCAGGGGGGTGGGGTAATGTGGCACCTTTTACTGTACATTACACAGGGTGTCTACTACATGGGGAAAACGGGAATTGTACGGGAATTTTCTAGCAATGTACGGGAATTTTGTAAAAACTTGGAAATTAAAATGAAAACGCGGGAAAATCAATCACTTTGTTTAGACGCCATCTCTGTGTTCACACACTTAACCACTTGGATTCTTTCCTAACCTAATCTAAGTCGAACAAAATCGACGTGGTTCAGTGTACTAACAGAGATAAGGTGGGAAATTGCTCATGCCGTGAATTTTATTTCGACTGACTTACCGCAACACGCCCTGACGACCTTAGCCTCCCGAGAACTAAAATTAAGGGTCCCAAAAGCGCGCCCTGTTAGCCTAATTGTTTGCGTTGGGAACTAAAATGAAAGGTGGCTTACCTGCCAGCCGCCTGCTACTCACTTGGTTAAACAGGGTACAATTTGATGAAGTCGGTAGAGAAGATCGGAGTTGGTAACTCTGATATGGTAAAACCCAGAAGTAAATACCGTGTTCAACAATTTTGAAGATAAATTTAATAACTTTAATCAGAAAAAAAAGAAAAACTGTCCAGTGCGTAATACTTTTCGCTTAGTAAAATATGGTAACATATATCTCTTTCCTCATATGGTACACTTTGGAATTAAAGGAATGATATTTCTAAATAATAAAATATAATTACAACTTGTATTCTTTTTGTCTCGTTCATACATTTTTCACATTCCTGATAAATTTTATCTATGAGGAAATTATAATACATTAATAAAAATTAATATAAATCAAGTTTCGTCTCTATTTTTTCTGGCATCGTGAAACAGAATTACGGCAAAATTTATATGTTTAATATTTATTTTTCTTATAGGGCCTATTAACGAACTGTATCATTATGGAATTTTCTGTAAGTGAAGTCGCAGCATTTTACATTATTAATCTTACGGGAAATTGTGTAATACTAGACAGTGCCTGTTAAGTAACTGAGTCGATAAAAATCTATATTTTCGTTGAATAATTAAATTACTTATTATAAATACCTATCTTCACCCAGACCTATTCGAAATTAATAAATGTCGTTAAAAAAACTGGAAAAAATCTTGATATTTGACTTTTCTTTTAATAATGAATTTTCAAATTGTTTACATTTGACATGTAAGAAAATGAAAATACAGAGACTTGGTTGCGCGTGATATATACCTGCATGTAATAATCTTCAAATACATGCATTATTCACATGTTATTCCCATTTTTTCGCCCACTTATCGCGTGCTTTTAATTGTTTCTTGATATTTTTTCGATTCAACCTGATTGTTAGTTTATTAATATACGTCAATTTTACATCATAAAATTCTGCTTACATTTTAAATTATTGCGATTTTGAATTGACATTTTTTAGTTTGGATAGGAATATAAATTTCTCAGCATGTTAGATCGACATAACAATTATTTTTATCTGACTTGAAGACGATTTTAATATAGATGCATAGAAATATTAACTTAATACATTTCCAGTCGCTAATTCAAGTAACTTGATGTTCCTGCAAAGTTCCTTTTGTATATACGGAAACTTATGTTTTGTACAAATTTCAAGAATTTAGAAAAAATAAATCAACCGTTTCATTTTTATTGTTCACAATTTAACTATTACAGAAAGAAACATTCAAAATTGCATAATTTTTTCACCACACCCATAAAATGTTTAATAGTGAGCTATTGCAAATGCTCAAAATTGAAGATTTTTAAATTGCAAATGGTTAGATATGAAGAACGTTCATTTGTAAATCTTTAGTGCTTAACTACGAAAAAAGAGTTAAATATAACGTATCTTTCAAACATAATTCGTTCAAATTAAATACCTTTAAATTCTCTACTTTAAGAATTCGAGATTTTTTAATTTCAACTGTTCAAAATGGTAGAAGTTTGAACTTTAAATCTTTAAAATTGCGGAGCTTTCAATTTTGAAAATTTTTAAATAAATATTTTGCAAGTTTCAATTTTTTACAATTAAATATTCTGCAATTTTGATGCTTTACGGTTTACACCAAATATTTCTTTACTTTTGAAGATTTAGAAAATTATTGTTTTTTAATCTTAAAAATCATCGAAATTGAAGATTTTTCATGTATGCATCTTTGAAATTCAAGAGTTCAATTGCAACTCTTCAAAATTGCACACATTTTAATGGTAAATGTTTCAAATTTAAGAGCTTTTAATTTTGTATTTTATGCAATGAATAACGATGCAAGTTTTAAGTTTTCCAATACAAGTGTTTAGTTTAACAAATAAGTAATTTCGATGCTTTACAATTTCAATGTTGAATTAAAAAATTGAATTTCCACTTCCAAAGTAATCAAACTCATCAAAATTTAATAATTTTTATCGAAGCTATTAAATAAATGTGTCTATTGAAATTGTATTGAATAATTCATGGCGAAATTTTAATATTTCTCAACCGGCTCCAATCTTTTACATCTACTGTAGGAGTCCAGGGTAATCCTGTGTGCCGTTCTCGGTCCTTCAGATTTTTTTGCTGAATATTTCGTAAAATATTTCCGAAGAGACATTTCCTGTATCATTTTTTTATTCAGTCGACTGTTTACATATAAAATTAGCAATTGCGGTAATAAATGAGGAAAAATCAAATTGTGTTTATTTTTGTTAAAATATTGATTCTTCAGCCAAAAGTTTTTAAAAAAGGTTTGACAACTCTAAGTGATAAATTTTAAGAAAACATCCATTAAGGGCATGTGATACTTAAAAAATAATCGATTTTAGCAGTGTTAGGTTCCCCCGGCTTTTTTCCTGTAATAATAAAGATTTTGCCTTAAAAATTTTGGGAATGATAGCGAACATGCTAACGGACGACCCCGAACTCTTCTGTTGTGGAATAATTAAAAAAAATTAATTTTGCTCAATTTGATTAATATGTGTGTATTTTGAGGTTATGTGTGTTACAATTCTCCCGCAGCTTTACTTCCAAACTACACAATATTTTTGGTCGAAAAATGAGGACAAGTAATAAAACATAGTAACTAATGTCCCGGAACTAAGCTTGTTTGTAGGCAATCCAAAAAATATATTTCATAAATAATTTAATTTATGCTCGTTCCCTAATAGCACGGAACGTTCCAGGAACGTTCCGGGGAGGTGTAAAATGTCCGCCGCTTGGGAACGTTCCAGTGGAACGTTCCAGGAACGTTCCATTGGGACCTGAGAGGAACCTTCCATTATTGTTATTTTTAACAAGAATTATCTCGTAAACCGTAAGAGATAGGTGAAAATGGATGTCATTTTTGATTTTTGAGTACCGCATATACTATCTATAATATGATATCCATATCATAAACTGACATCGATTTTGACCTATCACTTACGGTTTACGCGATATTTATTGATAATAATAACAATAGCGGTAATTTATGTTTGGAACGTTCCAGTGGAACGTTCCTGGAACGTTCCCAACCGGCGGACATTTTACACCTCCCGGGAACGTTCCGCTGGAACGTTCCGAAGGTGCCCGCGGAACGTTCCGGGAACGTTCCAGGAACGTTCCGGGAACGTTCCGTGCTATTAGGGTTAGGACGCCATCTATGCCAGTCGGTACAACAGATACCGACATTATCGGAATGACGGAGACTTTTGACAACTGATCCTAACTTCCAAATAGTGCATATACAGAAAAATTTTATTTAGCAGAATATATATTTTTGCTATTATCCCTTTAAAAAAGAGTTCAGGAACGTCCGTTATTTTATTTTATAGCATCTCCGAATTCAGTTTTTAAAAATTTTAAGTTTTGTTGACAAAAACCCGGGGGACCTGAACCCGATTGAAGTATCACATGCCCTTAAGGAAGTACGAAGTTTAGAGCCAGAATAGAAAGTTGTTTTTCTGTAGTGCAAGCAATTTTATTACAAAATTTAAATAGATAAAGACACTCCTTTTCGTGTCTACTTTCATATATTTATTTTTTGAAACAGTGAACGGCCTATGCCCTTGTATAGAGGAGAGTACCCGAATATGAGATACCAACTCTGTTTGGTGTGATTGCCGGGATTCTATTAACTGAATTTAAAAGTAATATAGGCCATTGTAAAGGGAATTTAGTTTACCATAAAGTGCTGAAATGAAAATTTTGATTAATTTTTGTTTCTTCTGAAAATCTAAAAAATGTAAAAAAATTGCTTTTTCCAAACTCGTCAAACTATTCTCATAATATGAGATACCCCAGGAAATCGCTAATAAAATGCAAAATAAAGTATTATTTTTATTGAAAAACTTTATTGTATGTTTCCGAAGTGTTAATCTACTGATATTCAGATATATTTAGTTTTTGCAGTAGTCACAAACCCATTTGTAAACAGTTTCCCCCGCGCAGTTTTAAATGTCTATTTTCATCCGTAGTACGAATTTAAAAATCCTGTGACTTCACCCCCACCTACCTAAATACACGTAAAAATACTTTTGCAATTGCGCTGACGCTGATTACTTTCGCATGTGTGTAGAACCAGAGCTATCTCATATTATGAGAACCACACCGTACGAGGGTTGCCTTTTATATTTTGAGCCTAATAATGAAAAGACAATAATTGATCATCGAAAATGGCTTTATTGTTTTTCAAAGTTTTCTCCCTGAAACTCAACACACTTTTGCATGCGCTTGAACCAATTTTCGAAACATTTTTTCCACTCCGATTGAGGCACCTCCGAAACATGCATTTTGAACGCATCAACCGCTTCTTCAGGCGTCGAAAAACGTTGACCTCGTAATTTATTTTTTATGTATGGGAATAAAAAAAAGTCATTAGGTGCTAAGTCAGGGCTGTAGGCTGGATGACCCATCAATTCGACGTTTTCAGCCCTCAAAAAGTCCCTTGTTTCAGCGGATGTGTGAGAGCTCGCATTGTCGTGGTGGAGGATGATTCGTCTTCGGCGGCTGATTTCCCTCATTTTTTCAAAGATCTCCGGTAAACAAATGGTTGTATACCATTCCGAATTGACCGTCCGACGTTGCTCCAACGGCACAGTTCCTACGTGGCCGGTTTTTCCAAAAAACAGGCAACCATTTGCTTCGAAGTGCTTCGTGCGCGAACAACTTTTGTCGGATTTGGCTCATCTTGGAAGATCCACACAGTCGACTGCTGTTTAGTTTCAGGCTCATAAGCATAAATCCATGTTTCGTCACCT
>CAKNWW010318053.1:0-12699 GCA_932074435.1 Andricus kollari | reverse complement strand
TCAGGGTAGCTGCAGTTAAAAATTAATGCAAAATAGGGGACGAATATTTTTTAAATCATAAAAATAAGATTTTTACTTTATTTTGCAATATCTGAATAAGCAGTACCGAAAAGGGGTACTTAAATAATTATAATATACATTTAATATGATAGAATTGAACATAATATAGAAAAGTTCGCGTTTCGGACTTTAATCGAGAGCGAAGCACAATATACGTGATGAGAATGTGTTCTTTAAAGCCAAAGGAGCTTTAACAAAAGAGAATTCACATTCACCAAATTACAGTTGACAATGGATTTAGAATTCTAAAAATTCTCCTTCATTTTCTTAATGCAAAAAAATACATCCCTACTGTAGTTTATATTGACTTTTTTAGAAGTCAACAGACATTTTAACCGAGGTGGGGGTAAGATGATAGAACACATTTTATTGTTTGTTTCTTCTTCCCACTCTCTAAGAGAAAAACAGTAAAATATGATTTATCATTTTACACAAGAATTAGCCATTGATGAGGACTCCCAAATAAGTCGAAAAATCTACAAAATTTCAATACGTTTGGTTTTCAAAGAATTAGAAAAAACATTTTAAAGAAATAATGTTTTTGATTCATCCTTGATGAAAGGTCCTTATGAGTTTTAAAACCAAAAATTATTATAATTATATATAGTCATTTTAAAATTCATTTATTCACTTTGTCCACGTTGGAGCTGCTATGTTTCCGCTCGCTTATAGCGCACTTTTGTCTCTTGATTTTCCTTCTACCACCCAGTTTGACAATAGTAGTATACGCCTGTCTGACATCTTACAAAATTCTGTTTCTACTTGAACTTGTTGCTGTTGAGTGGGAATTATTTAGTTTGCATGTAATCAGAAATATATATTTATGGTATAATGAAAATAACAGAAGTAAATATATGGGAAGTCCAATGTGGATTTATGTCGGAAAGATCATGTGCGGATCAGATATTTAGCTTGAGACAAACCACAGAAAAAGTTTGAGAGTAAACAAAAAAGTTTTATGTGATGTCAGTGGATGCCTTCTAAAAGTAATAAAAAAATATATGCATGTATCAATGCGAGTGTGTGGGTACATGGGTAACTGGGCGGCTGGTTCGATATTAGGAAATGTGTTAGACAAAGATGCTTTATGTCCTCTTAGCTATTTATTATATTCATGGATAAGTATCTAAGAATGGCCCTCTTAGACGAAGAAGGCGTGAATCTCGGAACAGTGAAGGTGCGCGGGTTAGTGTTTGCAGATTATAAGATTGTTATGACAGAGTCCATCGCAGACTTGCAGCGAATATTGAGCAGACTGTATACTAGCACGAAGAACATGGGAGTTAAAATGAACGTGAATAAAAAAATTTTGGTGTTTGAAGGAAAGGGTTAGAGAACAGTATGCAGCATTTTCTTATACGATGAGACGATATAACAAGTTGATAAGTACGTATATCTTGGTAGGCTATTCACTAATGACGGAAAGTTAGATGGAGAGATAGATAGGCGCATAAACGAGGGTAAGAAGGTTATCGATGATGTAGGAGCAATTACCAGAAGTAAAAATATATCAGATAAAGCTAAAATGATCATGTATAATTATGTACTTGTACCCATTGTTCTGTACGGTAGCGAGACCTGGACATGCCAAGAAAAGAATAAGAGTCAAATTAACGCGGTTGGCATACAATACCTGCGCAATGTGTGCTGTAAAACGCTAATGGACAAAGTCAATAACGAGAGAATCCTCAAAGAATGTGGCGTGGAGGACACACTGTTTGACAATTGTGAAGGAAATTCATTGAGATGGTTTAGGTAAAGTAAATCGTAGCGTACCCAGAGGCAGACCAGATGAAAAAATGGTGGAAATGTATGAATGAGACTCTAACTCGAAAAGATATAAAAACCCATAGAGACAGAAAAGCTTGCATGAGGAAATGCATGGACGTAAAGGAAGGAAAGAAAATTGTGGCGACAAATAGTTTTTAAGAAATGCATAATGAAGAGTGCCAGTGGAGTGAGAGATGCCTGAAACAAAAGATTTTAGATACTAATGGGCCCGCGTGGAGAGCTTTACATGGTGACTTTGTGAAGCTCTTCGCCTGTTGAAAAATGTTCGAGGTGACCTCCCCCCCCCCCCCCGCGCTTAGAGGCGTAACGTTTTTATTTAACGAAACCTTAATGGTATAATAATAGGCTGCGTCTAGTCTTTCCGAAAATTCGGGATGACCTGCCAAGCTTTTGAAAAATATCAGACTACTTATCTCGAATTTCGGGTCGTCGAGACGTTGTATTGGGCTAACTCCCCAATGCAACGAATTATGCGGTTACGTCACCAGTATCGCGCAGTGCCACCCACAATAGGCCTCTCTCGGATGGAGGCCATGGATCAGTTGGGAGTGGCAATAGGACCGAACCGAGGCGACCACCAGGCAATAGCCCAGGACAAACGCGAGAACATCGATTTAAGTGGTCGGACAAACTCAGGAGGGACATCCTTACCTGTTGACAAAGAAGCTCACCGGCGCGAAGAGGATGCATGCAGAGATTACATGACCGTTGGGTCAATATGCACCCCAAATATGCTCATAAAACGCCTCAGTATTTAAGAGATCAGGTATCCTTCTTGAGCAAAAACGGATATGAAGCTCTTTTTCGGCAAGAAGAAGAGCAACATTCTACAGCGAACATACGACCCGTTCCAGCAAGACCACCTATTGCAGATAGCCGATAATACCAACATGAGAAGTAGAAGATCTATCCACCAAAAAGTCTTTCTCAAGAAGGACAAATTATCTGAAGCTTATAATGCTCTCTCCGATTTGCTCCCCGAAGATGTTAATCTCTGGAATCTGAACTGTGTAGTTTATGAGAAGGCGATCTCTCTGCTTAGCGACAATAGAAGTAACGATACTTCATTACGCCTGAGTAAGACTCGCGAGCGTATTGCACAGCTTCATTTTAAAATTGAAGCGGCGAGACGGCATGCATCAAATATTCAGTGCGTGATTAGCTACATAACATCAAATAAAAAATTCACTCCAAAAGTTAGGGCACTTGCTCGAAACTTAAAGAAAGCAAATCACACGCTGAACAAGTGTAAACTTTTGACCATCAAGCAGCACTGGACGCAAAAAATAAGATCTCTTTCAACAGCGAAAGAGCGCCTTGAACGGCGAGTAAAATGGGTTCAGGAAAATTCAACCTTTTCTACTCATCCTTCACGTCTGTTCAATAAAACGCCACCTGCCGTTAAAAATCCGCCTATTCGAGAAGAGTTTCAAGTCTTCTGGGAAAAAGTGTATGAAGAGACTTATCAGCTAAATAAAGACGCTTCAGATATATCACTCTTTCGTAACTTTTGTGAAAGACAAAGGTTGCAGGCTCCAGAGGAAGAGTGTCCACTAATTACTGCTGAAGAAGTGGAGACAGTTATCGCTAGAACTAAGAACTTTTCAGCGCCAGGGCCAGATAAAATCAACAACTTTTGGTAGAAGAAGTTCACTTTTACGCACCAACATCTAGCTCGTATATTTACTACTTTCTTAAACGGAGAACAACCTATTCTGCAGTGGCTTGTGGAAGGACGCACAATATTGATCCCTTAGACCGGAGATTTATCAAGTCCACAGAATTACAGGCCCATAGTTTGTTTAAACACCAGCTACAAGCTATTCACTGGCATCCTCAAAGAGAGGATATTAACATCTATCGAGCCGGTATGGAGTGCAATAATTGAACAACGTGGATGCAAGAGAGGGCTGGCAGGTTGCAGGGAGAACCTGTTAATAGACAGGTGTATTACCCAAGACTCGATCAGGTATCGACGCAATCTGTCCATGGCTTGGATTGACTACTGTAAGGCATTCGATAACACGAACCATGCGCTACTTATTAGGCTCCTTGAGTTCCTGGAGGTGCATTCAAGAATAGTGAGATGCCCAAGATGTGCGTGTGTTAAAAACGGCCCTTGTAAAAAGGTATCGTCAAATTCTCAGAAAAATTTGGGCTTCCGAATTATCTGGAAAGAATAAGATCCAGGCGAGCAATATGCTGGGCGCTCCTATACTGCTCTACACATTTGGCGCAGTAAAATGGAACGTCGATGAGTTGAAGCAACTTGACTGAAGCACACGCAACATGATGAAAATCCATCGAAGTCATCATCCTAGATCTTCCGTACCTCGAATATACCTACCTCGAGATAAAGGGGGTAGAGGCTTGCTTAAGCTTGGAGTGTCTTAATCGAAGAACGGTTCTGGCTACAACCTGCTCAGTTCTAAATAGTGCAGATTCTCTTATGCGACTCGTACATCAACATAAAGCCAACAATGTTGCGGCGTTCCTATACCGTGCCGCAAATAGGGTTACAGAGGAGCTTGGACTCCCATTTTATTCCAGCGACACTACACATGGCCTAGCATCACTAACGCCTTCGGTGCTCAAAAGTCGTGTACAGGAAGCAGAACATACGCTTCTACTAAGAGAACATGCTGACAAGCCCCTTCATGGTAAATTCTACGGCATCATACGTAGAGAAGAGCTCTCGATAGGTCTGTCTAGCATGTTTCTCAAGTCTGCTGGATTGAGATCGGAGACTGAGGGATTTCTTCTTGCCTATCAAGACGGCGTTATATACACCTTAGTTTAACGCGAGCGCATAATGAATATACCTGTAGGCGATACTAACTGCTCAGCGTGCAAGCAAGAGCCAGAAACACTTGGACATATTCTCAGGGGATGCTCAAAGTATGCACGTTACGGGTACATAGAGAGACACAATGCGGCTCTAAAAGTGTTATATTACCATCTTAGGCACTTCTACGGTGTTGATCTATTGCCCGTCTTGCCATACGCCCAGGGGGAACTCGAGTCCGTTGTGAAGAATGATCAGTGTAAGAACTACTGGAATTTCTCATTCTCCACCACTCAAGGTATCAGTGCTACGAATCCAGATATAGTTCTCCAAGATCTGAAGACCAAGATCATTTACGTGATTGAATTCTCAGCACCAGTCGATGGTAATATCACGGCAACGGAGGAAGAAAAACGGGCGAAATATCAAGCACTTTTTTTCGAGCTGAGCAGGCTGTACCAAGGCTACAAAGTCCATCTTATAGTTCTCATAATCAACACGATTCCGGCTTGCCAGCGTCAGGCTCATTCCATCGCAAACCGGATGCAAAAGGCTGTTCTTCTGGGATCACTTCATCTTGTCCGTCAACACTGTTCCTCATAACATTCTTCAAAGATTGGTAGCTCTAAAAAAGTATCCAGAAGTGAAACTTTCATCTCCAACTGTCCCGTCTGCCGCGTAAGGTCATCCTCGGCTAGAGACCTGACTCCAAGGAACATTGTTGAACGATGTTCTCTCGCGTAAATTTCCCGCTCTTGCTTACCTTCTAGGACAGAAGGAGCAGAAGTGGATGACGTAAACGTTTCAGTTGCGTCGGGATTGGTTGCTTTAAGGAACCATGATCGTAGCTTCCGAAGCCTACAACTTCTCACAAGATAGCGACGCCTCCATTCCATACCGCTCCACGTCGCGTTTGGTAGCTGTGTCACTTCAAGTGTCATGTAGAAGCATAGGACCTTAAGTTATGCAGCGGCCAAATGCAACGTGGAGCGGTATGAAATGGAGGCGTAGATATATGAAAAATTATAAGAATTTCTGAAAAATAAATCAACACTGTTAACAATTAAAGAATTTGCCATTGCAAATCTGCAAAATTGAATAAATTTCAATTTTAAATCTTCGAAGTTGAAATATTTCAAACAAACCAGTCTAAACTAAATCATTTTTTAATATACATTAAATATTGAAGAGAATTGCAAATATTCAAAATTGAAGAATTTAACATTGAAAATCGTTGAAATCGAAGAATTTTTAATTGTAAATCTTCAAAATTAAACTGTTAAAAAATATTCGAAATTACATACATTTTAAATAGAAATCTTGAAAATTGAATAACTTGCAATTCTATATTTTCATAATTTAAGAATTTTCAATTGTAACTCATCAAAATTGCAGAAAAATTAATTCTGAATCTTAAAAATTGAGGTGAAATTTCATCAATTTGGAAGATTTAGGATTAAAAACACTTAACTTTAGATCTTTAATTTCGTCATAATGTAAGAATTTTTACTTATACATCTTTAAAATAAAAAAATTTTAAACTGCAAGTCTTTAAAATTGAAGAATTTACAATTGTAAAGCATCAAAATGGTAGTACTTAAAGGATTTATGATTGCAAACACTTGACATTTATCTTCAAAATCATCAAAATTTAAGTATTTTTATTTACACATCTTTAAAATTTTAAAGTTGTTAATGGCAACTCTTAAAAAGTGTAGAACTTTGAATTGTATATCGTTAAAATTAAAGTTTTTAACTTTGACAATTCACATCAAATAATTAATTATGCAAGTTTTAAGTTTTGCAAGAGAAGATTCTGTAATTTTGATGCTTTACATTAGAAATGTCTTCAATTTGGGAAATTTAGAATTGAAAACTTGACTTTTGAATTTTTATTTATATATCATTAAAATTCAAGAGTTTTCAATTATAACTTTTCCAAGTTGTAGAACTGTGAGTTGTAAATATTTAAAATTGGAGAGTTTCAGGTTTTAACGGTTTACAATTAAAAATTTTGTAATTCTGATGCCGTACATTCGAAATTACTTCAATTTAGATGATTTAGAATTGAAAATTTGAAGTTTGATCTTCGAAATCAGCAAAATTTATAAGTCTTAGAATTTCAGAATGTCTTTTAAGCACATATTATTACGATATAAATCCCGTATTAACCTGTCAATTTTGTTCTGCGTTTTTTCATTATTTATTTTAATTTATGATCAATAATTATGTTCTATATTACTTTAAATTGAAGCAAATATTTTAATTTGATAACTAGGCAATATAATATATATAATTGATTTATCAATATTCCAAAATCGATGTTTTGGACACCCTAATTTATAAGTTTGGGAATTGTAAACTAACATTAATATTGTATTCCATTTCATATTTGATTTGCTCGTTCAAAAAAGTCACTAATGAGTTGATGCCAGCAAACAACGTAATCGATTTTATCCTCATATATAGAGACTAAAGTAGACAGTCCTCGACACATAATGACACTTGTGTCACAATTTCCTCGTAGCCTTGTTATATTATGATTTTCGATTACATATTAATACTCATGTTAAATGTTTCCAGATATTTCTGAGAAACGAAGATATTCAATTCAAGTTTGTTTTTCGACTAAAGGGAGGAAAACAAATGTTTGATGGACCCAGTCGGAAATGTACGATTAGCCCAATATTGGCTAGAATCCTGGCCTAAACACCCCAAGCATTTACCAACATTGGAGCAGTGGTAAGTCTGAGGAATTACCCACTGAGGAATGCAGAATATCAATTCTTGCCCTATTGTGTTTGGTCGAGCGGTCATCTAATATCATCCTTCTCCGATCTCATATCGAACCGCACTTTAACTTAAAGTTGCAGAAAAAACGACCGACTGTTAGTGACGTACGATCGACAATGTTCCCACAAATGAGCACTTTAAATCGATTTGCATGTCAAGCCCTCGGCTATTTCTCACACGCGAAATCTCATCGAAATTGGTTCTAACCTCCGGAAACCACCCGGAAGTTGTCGCTATTAGAGAAAAGTGTGCAGCAAAGCTTTCTATTTCACACCTTCAAAACCTACGTCAGAAAAATCACGCAAATGTATTTTAAACCTGTAATTAAGCAAAAATTTATTTTATTGAAGAGATTTACGATATTGAAAATGGCTTTAGGCGTTAAAAAGAAAATGTGGATTTGGAAAAAAATGTAGGAAAAACTTGGATCGTGAACATTCTATATGTATTTATAACATTATTACATGTTCGACGTGTCGAATTTTAAATCGTACACGCTTGAACAAAAGGGTTATAAAAATGTGAAATGTGACTTAATCTGTATTACCGTACTGTATTCGCGTTAAAAATAATCCTCTTCTTCTTTTTTAAAAAAGTTGTACTCACGAGATCTCGCATACATTGTTGTCTGAAACCTGATTGGTTGCCACACTGCATGAATATGACTTTTAGTGGATGTTTTCTGTTTGTTTATCTATTCTTAAAGATTACGAATTTTCTAAAACATCAATTTTGTAAATAAAAATGTTCAAATGAGTAATTTTATTTTATGATAAAATTGATTTCCAAATGTTCCTAAACATTATTGATAAAAAGAGACTATTTTAATTGTAAATGTATTTTCAATATTCGAAAATAATTATGTTCTATAATAATTGAAATAATAAGAAGATTTGAAACAATTTCGAACAAAACGTAGATTTTTAAAGATTTTGAATAAAAATTTTAGAAGCTTTCTCAGAATTTTGGAAGGTTCAAGGGAACAAAAAAGGCTGAATAGTGTCTCTTAATCCCGAAATTTTTGATGAGTGGCCAACTATTTTTCATAAGTTTGGCTAGTCGTATCGAAATTTCGGGTTGACTAGTCCATCTCCGATGATTTCCCTAATTATCATGAAGATTTTTGTGTAATACATACTTCTTAATAGTTACATACCTACAAACACTGGAAAGTCATAAGAAAATGAGGCATTCTATAAGTTTTAAACTACGAAAGATCGACAATGTCTAGAAAGCATGAAATAAAATTTATAAAAAATTAGGAGTTTAAAAAATGTGCTAAGGTTTTAAGGGATCACGAAATCAATTTCAGAGGCTGATAAAACTTTGTAGTTTTTTAGAACATTTTAAAAAGTTTTATGAGATTCATATTATTGTAGAAACTCACGAAACAGAACGTTTAAAGATTGTATGTTCCAATATCGAGTTACTCTCAAAATGTGTTATTGAATTACCTTACGAATCAATAATAAAAAGTGCACTCCTTACCATTTTTCTCGAATTCCCACAAATAGTTTTTGCAGAAGATCTATACAATTTTTATCTAGAACTCTAAATACGCGGAATTTCCATACAACTCAATACATCACGTATTCTTCAAAATCCTATAGAAAATGCTGCGGTCATTTAATAGAAACTCAATTAGAATTGTTAAAGATTTTTTTTCATTTAATTGGTATTTCTATAGAATTGTACTAAAAATTTACATAAATTTCGTAGTATTCTATGTAAATTTCGTCTATTTTTTCCCCCGATTTCTGTGATAGTACCGTGGAATTTTTGTGAATTGTATGATATTTAGGCGCAAGTTCCATTGAATACCATTTACAGTAATTATGAACATCAAAAATATCAAAAGAACGTTCATATCTTTGAATTAGCAATGTAAAGTCATGAGTTTTGGATCACATACAAAATCTAAACTTCAAGTACAAACTTCTGGTTAGTATGAAATTCGGAGAAATAAAATAAGCTTTTATCCAAGTTTGAAAAAACTACTAAAGCTTTAAAACTAGTTCTTTTATTAATTCCACTTATTATCAACTCAAATAGGCTTTTATAATTTGTTTAAATGTAAGCTAAACTGCTGAATCAATTATAGATTTCGAACCTGTGTCCAAATTACTCCTTTAGCATTAGCGCCATATCAGAGTTCCAACAATCTCAAGCCAGATACGTAATATCTTTGTTTTAACCATTTATTTATGTAATTCATTTCAAGTTATTCTAACAATAAATTCTGCTGTAAATATGTGCCTTAAACATTTTACGAATATCGTTGGTTCGTTTCTATATATATATATATATATATATATATATATTGTAGCTAGAACCAGGATAAATATCGTTGATTTACCTATACATTTTTTTCCGTATGTGGAACTTGGCTAAAAAATTTGACGGATGTTATTAAAAATAATGTATATGTAAAACTATTTTTTCTATTATAAGTATATTTCTACAATGTATACCGAGAAACTCTGAGAAAAGTTTGTGGTAAGGGAATGGACCACCTTGCTTTTCAAATATTAAAAATATACTTATTTTAATCCGGGGAATGAAATGTAATTTAATATTGTGTAAAGTTAAGAAAGAATATGTTGAAGAGAATTGACTAAATAATAATACAATAATTGGGCATATTGAAGGAATTGCAGGTGGGAAAATACTATTGGAGAGAAAGGTTGTTGGATGGCTGAGATTAAGCTCAATTCAAGTATAACGGATGGTCTTTAAAAATTCAAGTTCGATCCTAGTGGAGTTTGAAATAGTCGATTGATGAGAATCGGGTCTCTTATTCCCCAGATAAATGCAAAGTACTCGAAAGTGACGTCGTTCCTACTTAGTAAAAGAAGGTTGAGAGATATCGATTGTTAGATGTACTTGCCTTATGACGTCATCTATAGGCTGTACAGGCGTAATTTTTCTTTACGCCGTACTTTGCGAATTCTAAAGCGTCAGAATGACGCAAGTCATATGAAGGGTAAATTGGCATAAAGTAGTTGGAGTTCAGTGAGACGTTTACTAAGAAACATTGAAGTGTAGCTGGTATTTAGTTCACATACGCTATAACATAATACGTCATCATTTACCGGGTCCTATTTTAGAATAATCCACTAAAGAGAACTCGTCATCATTGAAAAAAAATAATCATGATCAAATTAATTATCTCAAAAATTACTAACAATAGGAGAAACTATGCAAGCGTGGGTCACTTTTAAGAGTAGGTTATTCCAATTTATTGGAATATGCAAAAAACTTATTCTTAAAACTTTAACCACAATATTTGGTACAATAGACAACACAACTGGAAGAAATTGCGTCGAAATATGAAAAGGAATAAATGTGAGAGATAAGAAAAACTGATTTTAAGCATTATAACTACCGAAACGAGTTTTATATTAAACTTTTAAACAAGGAACTGTACTATTCATCAGTGAAATGGTTTTGTTTGGAAGCTAATATATTATATTTTTTAATTATGTATGAATGAGTGTGCTTTTATATCGAATTTTTCTACCACAAGCGATGTACTATTCGGAAATCGAGAAATTTGAAACGCACCTCGATATTTTTTCTTTAAAACACTAAAAGCAAGTAAATAATGGACTTTATCGCAAGTTTCTCAACAGAAATAGTTACATAAATTGTTAAGTCTCACCACAGCGTAAATCACTATTCTTAATAATTTATTATAAATTATATAAAACATTCAGAAATCTGTTGTGACCTACTGTAGCATAATTTCACTAACTATATTCCATATTGGGAAATAGAAAAGTTTCTATTCTAGATTACATCCCTACGATCCTTTATCAGCGGTTTTATCAATATCTCTATCTTGAAATATCACGTAATGTTGCATAATGTACAACTTCTAAATGATTTTCGTGTCACTAATTGAAGTTATTCAGATAAAAAATGTTGGAATATGTAAATCAAAGAATTTTTTCATAATTATTTTGGTCAAATAGGTTTCGACTGTATGAATATATTAAACTCTATTATCAATTGACCGAATTCATTTTAAATCAATCAGGCTGATTACTTTTAAGTCGCAGAATTAGTCACCGACAGAATATGTTGTTTTTTAAGCGGGCCAAACCTTTTCCAGTCGAAACTACTGGAAGGCGAATTTACTTTTCATAGAATGGAATTTTTTAATTTCCATCACAAACAGCTAAAGATACGAAAAAATCTTTAAACAAATTTGTTTACTTAATAAAGCTTTACAAAAATGACCTCTTATTCTTTTATGATAGCACTTAATTAAGCTTTACAAAAAAGATCTTTTATTCTTTTATAATATAATTAGTCGCTCGCGAGAAATATTTGAAAATTTAATTTTACGAAAGAAAAATTCTCCTGGAGACAAAAAAGTTTAGCGCAAATAAAACTTAGGGAATCTATTATTTATAATATATGCCCAAATAAAAAAATATATTACTGGAAAATATAAAAAGGATTGTTTTCCCCGAAAATCCGACTTTTCATATTTCACTAATTCCATCAAAAAACTTGATTCAATTTTTTGGACGGATCGTAAATGATAATCTAAAATGGATTATCAAGAGATTTCTAAACGCATTTCCGTAAAATTTATTCAGTATTTTCAACTGAATTCTTGTTGAAATTCAATAAAAATTTTATGACATTCTACTAAAAATGTAGTGTCCATAAAATAATCACACAATGTATGGATTACACAAAAGGTTTCTATGTAAAAAGTTGTTTAAAATGCACCAAAATTATTTATATGTATCAAATAAACAAGGAAAATATGAATTTAAATTAAAAATAATATTACAGGAGTAAAACAAAACGATTTCTCTTAAACATAGTTCCTTGATTGAATAGGTTGTCGTCTTAGTATCAAAATTAGCATTTGCGAAAAATAAATGTTAAGAGTGTAGTCAAATCATTAAATATTAAAATTTTAAAATAAAATGTAAAACACTAAACCTAATCGACTTTTATCTCGTCAATTATTATTTTAAAAACGAATTCATACTTTTGCATAACTATTTTTATTTTCAATATTATACAAATATTATATATTGTTATAATTATTATTACATACTGATACATTTTTTACTTTACAAAGGAACTTGTACAGAAAGTATTTGAAAGAAAATACAATATCTTTTCGTATGGCATGCTCTATTATTGATATCTCTTTTATACTAGTACTTTTTCTTTGATCGCTTAAAAATTTTTTTAAGTTTATTATCGTCCGGGAGATTAATAAATTTGTGAAGTAAAACTTGACG
>CAKNWW010318023.1:692-13812 GCA_932074435.1 Andricus kollari | reverse complement strand
ATTTTTAATTTGTTCAGTTCTCACCCCCTCATTATTTGTTACGAACTGTCTACACGGCCAACCTTACGGACAATTCTGTAATACTAGCCCTAGTGCTATACTTGACTAGTAAATTTTACGCAAAATTCCGTAATACTAGTCAGTGCCTTTATGTTGTTTGATGAATAAATGACCTATTTTTTTTAAATTAGAAAAAGATTACATTGGTAGCTATCGGCCCAAAAACGTTGAAATGCAACAAATCGATTAATTTCGAAAAGAAGAATACAAAGGCTAAAAAATTAATTTTGTAAATAAATGCAGTTACAAATTCGCTTAAAGTCACCCCTTAAGATACTATAACTCAATTTTCAAGTATCTTTTCTGTTTTTCCATATTCGTATAATAATTTTTCAATATAATTTATATTAAAAATCTTTATTTTACTTTCATAAAGTTCAGAAAATAAACCTAAAAATAAAGTTATAGTACCTTAAGGGGTGAATTTTAGCGAGTTTGGGGGCCCGTTTATGTACAAAAATTAGATTTTTATCCTGCACAAATATGTATCTATATTGTAGGTATTTACAGGTTGTCCAAAGTAGTTTTATTTATTTTTGTTTAATTTATTGTTTTGGCTGAAAATGGCTTTATCTTTGGAAGAGAATATTTTTGTAAAGAAAAAAAAACGAAATAGGCTATAAGCCCGTTTTGATTTCATGAAATTATATTCTTTTTGCTATAAAAAATAGACAGCTCTAATGTATGTTTGTACTATGTTATTTACCGATAATTTATTGGTGATTCATTAATAATAATTATATGTCATCATAAGTGACACTACCTACCGAAAATTCAAAACTAAATTACACTGGTATGCTCGAACCATAGGGGGAAGTATCACGTCTCGTGGCGTTAATCATTAAATAATTAAATAATAATTAATAAATTATAAATATGTAATTGTCACCATGGCGGATGTCACAATAAAAAACTGAAGAGAAAATTACAGAAAAAGAAGAACCAGGTAAATCTAATAAAAGGCCCTACTGTGAATACTTATATATAAATGCCTATATAGGATCATATATAGACCAATCGTAGAATCCTACATAGGATCATTGGAAGGTATACCTATGTAGTTTCCGATAGGTATCACCTACAAGAAAGGAAACATATGAGACCTTAAAGAAATATAATTGCTGCGCAGTAGATTAATTACTATATTTGTACGACTGTGCAAATCGTAAGTAAAAAAAAAACTACTGCATAGCTGTAGCTGCTATAGAAAACAACTGCGCAACACTTCCGGTTCTTTAAAGTCACAGGTACGTAGGAATCTCTATAGGAACCTGTATGGGAATGTATATAGTTTCCTGCGTAGGAAACTTTACAGGAAATCATTTAGGATCTTGTTTTATATCCTATAGGTGATACCTATAGGAAATTATATGGGCGCCTATATAGGTATTTGAAGTAGGAAAATGGGATCCTTGAGCTATTTAAAAAAAAAAGAAGAGGATTTTTCTATGTAACCCTTAATGTAGTTCCACTTTAAGGGCCCTGGAAATCATGTGTAAATCGCAAAAATCGGATTCAGGCCAAACGGTGAAGCTATTTTGTCTGATTTTTTGTATACAGACTCTAAAGAGTATAGAGACTCTCGGTACAGCTCAATTTTTTCGAAAAAAATTATATTTTTGATGCAAAAATTGAGGGTTCGTATCAAAGAATGGGTCGCGCGCTCGAAAACGCGGAAAACTATTGTCCACGTGTCTCATGATATCCAAATTTTAAAGTTCAAAAAATTAAATTTGGTAAAATATGGACATATAGAAAAGGGCAAGATGGAACTTTTTTGTGTCTGCAGTTTCTTTGCCCGATAAATATTTTTAATAGTAAAAATGAAAAAGTGAAAAAAAAATGTCCTCAAATTCAATTATTTTTTAAAACATAAATCGTCAAAACTCAGCTAAATATCATTGAAACTGTTTAAAATTTGGTATATACATACAGTGTACCCTAACAGTGCCTACAAAATGAAAAAAAACAACAAAAATTGTCTATTGTTTAATAATAATTAATTGCAAATTGAGACCGGTCGGTAAGCACGTTTTTTTAGTTTCGACAAAGAAAAGTATCGAGGAAACTTTATAGTTGAAAGAACTTTCAGTGAGACATTTGTTCCTCACTATTAAAGTGAGATTTCTGGAATTTTTTAGATCGATTTATTAAAAATTGACGGAAATATCCATTATGTGAGAAAGCGTCCTTTATAGGCGAGTACCGGCGAGAGTACAAGCGAACGTTGAGAAGCGCTTGCAATCGTAGATGGCGTCGCGTGCCTTCTTACATAATGAATATTTCCGTCAATTTTCATTGAATCGATCTAAAAAATTCAAAAAATCTTACTTTAATAGTGAGGAACAAATGTCTCACTGAAAGTTCTTTCAACTATAAAGTTTCCTCGATACTTTTCTTTGCCGAAACTAAAAAAACGTGCTTATCGACCGGTCTCAATTTGCAATTAATTATTATTAAACAATAAACAATTTTTGTTGCTTTTTTCATTTAGTAGGCATTGTTAGGGTACACTGTGTGCATATACCAAATTTTAAACAGTTTCAATGATATTTAGCTGAGTTTTGACGATTTATGTTTTAAAAAATAATTGAATTTGAGGAAATTTTTTTTCTTCACTTTTTCATTTTTACTATTAAAATTATTTATCGGACAAAAAAACAGATACAAAAAAGTTCCATCTTGCCCTTTTCTATATGTCCATATTTTTCAAAATTTAATTTTTTGAACTTTAAAATTTGGATATCATGAGACACGTGGACAATAGTTTTCCGCGTTTTCGAGCGCGCGACCCATTCTTTGATACGAACCCTCAATTTTTGCATCAAAAATATAATTTTTTTCGAAAAAATCGAGCTGCACTGAGAGTCTCTATACTCTTTAGAGTCTGTATACAAAAAATCAGACAAAATGGCTGCACCGTTTGGCCTGAATCCGATTTTTGCGATTTACACATGATTACCAGGGCCCTTAAGGATTTTAGTAAAGAGGAGAGTTAAAGGAGAGGATGAAACTGGATCCTATATAGAATTCTGCATAATTTTCTACGTGGGTAACTATGCAGAACGCTATGTAGAATTCTGTTTCACTTCCTATAGGTGATACCTATAGAAAACTATATAGGTATACCTTTAAAGGATTCTACGCTAGGCCTGTATAGGATCCTATATATAGGATTAGTTAGATTTTGATTCCTTGGGAATCGAACCGATGGGCCTATGACAAAGCCACCGAATGCGTCCTCGAGTTGCGGATAGAGGGTCCCTGTACCGAGGGCTTCTGCTGAATATGGTTGCAATGATTAATAACCATTTGCGGACAATTGTCCATGAATGGTCCTGAAGGAATAACCCCTAATCAGAGGCGTAACAACCGTGCCGAAAGCTGAATGGCACGTGGATGAGGTGCTTCAAACGGTGACTCTGGGATACCGGGCTACCTCTCAGAGTATGCAGCTTTATCCTTGCATGCGAAGCTCTACAAGGATGGACGAACCCTTTTCCCTAGCTGCTTGTGGAAACAACAATGATAACACTATTTTTTTATTAGAATCCTATTTTAGTTCCTGTGGGCGATACCTGTAGAAAACTATATACAGAGATATACGTTTGAAGGATCCTATGTAAGGCCTGTATGGATTCCTTTAAGAGATCCTACATAGGCACCTATATAGCTATTTTCAGTAGGGAAGCGTGGTCCTTGATCTAAGTTGAAAAAAATTTTTATGTTATTTAAACCCCTTTGTAGTTCCACTTTAAGGATTTTATTAAAGAGAAAAGTTAAAGGAGAGGAAGGGACCTCGAAGGCGGGAGGGAGATAGAGAGCTGCTGAATTTTTCACAGGTCTGAGTTGTTTCGCATACGAGAAGCTCGTGCAAACATTCTGCAGCAGGGGTGGCCTGGTGAATAAAGGACCGACTGAAGCTGGGAGGGTGCTGAATGGGAACTCGTTATCAGGACTTGAATTCTAAACTGCGTACAAGGTGCCTTAGAATCTCATTCGCTGACCAAACCTCTTTCTAAAAGTGTCAATGCACACACTCACAGTCTCACACACTGCCATATAAAATATACACACACATGGGGTAATTTAGGTCATCTCATATTGAATGCATTGAGGATTTTTATTTCATCATTTCTGTCCAATAAGTCACGACGAGCTGTGGTGGAGAAGTGCAGAATAATCTAACGTACGTAACCAGTCCAGGATTCCCGAACCTCATCGATCAGCCTATGAATTGTACAGTGACCATCAAGAAGATCGAGCAGCAAATCAGCCAGCTGAGGATCGACTTCCTGCACTTTAACATAGTAAGGCATCCATCTTCGATGGTAAAGAATACATTTCAGCAACCTCTTTTCATAATTTAATATCTTTTATAAACTTATCTCTATCAAGGGTTCCTTTTAACGTCGTTATATTGAGATTCTTAAGAGTGAATTATATTTATCATTCTTAGGAACGTCTGCAGATTCTGGATACACTGGGAATCCCATTTCAGCGCGGTTTCGGGCATGGTCCTAAATGGCCTTCACTCAAATAGAATACAGAAGTCGCTCACGCCGAACGTAAACAGACAGGGCCGCGTGAATCATTTCTATTGGACTTGGACTCATGACGCAACCTGAAGCAACTAACGCGCTGAGTGTGGTTGAAATTCTACGAACGACTTAAATGGGAGATACATAAATGGGATTCCCAGTGTATTTTAAGTTATACTCGAACGTGCGATAGGAAAAAAATAAGTGGATAAGTCCTGAGTAGGGTGTACAATAAAAATGTTAATTTTTGGATTTTACAAATGCTACCCCGTAGCTTCCTTCCTTTTGGCAAAAAAGTACTGCTAAAAAGTATTTGTTATTTATTGCGGAATAAGCCCTCAATGTTATAAAAGAAATAAAATTGTTTTAAAATATATTGTCTTGCTTAGAATGCGAAAATTTGTAATTTTACTACAATTAATTATTTGAAATGGCCCCTTAACATTTTTTTCCTGGGATAATATGCACTATGAACAGCATTTACCAACAGCATTAGCTGCGGGGTAAATCTCGACTCGGAAATAGTCAAGATGTCAAGCCATATTGAGGGCGGATAGCGCTCGGATGGGTGACCATTTGCAACGTATGACCAGGTTGCGTATTCCCTGATATAAAATATGAAGAAAATATTTTCTAGAATGAAGAAATTAAAAATATTTATATCGGGCGACCGAAGAAAATCTTGATTTTGAAAATACTTATTTTGTAGCTATACTTCACTTGAGAAGGATGTATGCTTTTATCACTTTTTAAAGATAAAGCCACTATATTCACTTTTTTAAATGATAATAACACATTAATGATCTTTGAATTTGATTAGATTCCTTTGAATACTTTTGAATTAATCCTGCACTTTAAAGAATTTCTTTCAAACCACTGAATTTTATGGATACTTTTTGGATTTGCAATTTTTAAAATTCACTCTGAAGAGTTTTAAGTTCACCTTAAATTCTTGTGAATTTTATCAGATTTCTATCCACTCCCATTCATCTGAATTCAATGGAATTTTTTCAATTACACATTTTTTAAATTTACTTGTTTTGTTTGACTTTACTTGCATTTATTTTAAAATATTTTCGATTCTTTGGAATTCATCTTGGATTCTTTTAAATTTCAACGAAATCTCTTGAATTCCTTTGAATTCTTTTAAATTCAATCTAGTTTTACTGAAAGCAATTATATATTTTTAATTTGTTCAATTTATTGCAATGTCTTTGTATTCTTTTGGAATCCACCCTGAATTATTATTAATTTATCCTATATTTGTATTTAATTGAATTTATTGCAGAAAAGTCCCTAGGGTAAAATAGCCCTGTAAGCAAAAGCATTAATACATGGCCATTACAAAGTTGTGCAAGCACTGTTCGGGAGAATGCATGATTAATCTTATAACTAGATCTATAATCTAAATAAAAAAAAATCGATGTCGGAATTCGTATCAGATAAGGTATCAGAATAATTCATATTTATGAAATTTAATGGTTACAGGATATTGTGCATAGTAAAGCAGAAATAAAGAGGGAAAATCTGTGTTTATAAGAAATAACAAAAATATATTAAATATAATAATATATTGATATAAATAATATATTCTTTTAAACACTTTTTAATTTTTTGAAATTCACTTAAATTCTTCTAAATTCACTCGATTCTATTCAATTTAATAGTTGTTTCTTTTTCACCTAATTTTTTTTACTTGATCCTACAGTATTTAAAATTCACCACGAATTCTCATGTAATTTATCAAATTCTTTTGAATTCCCTTAATGTTTTCTAAATTCACTCAATCTTAATGAATTCAATGGAGAATGCAATTAGTTTTTTATATTTTCAATTGACTGGATTCTCTTAAATTCCTCTGAATTCACTCCAATTTTATTTATTTCATTGTTTTTTTACATTTTTGTTCAATTTTGCTCGGTATTCTTTTCATTTCAATTTTGCTCAATTCACTGGAAATTTTCTTATTTTTTAATTTCGATCAGGTTAATAAAATTATTATAAATTCAATTTTTTTTAAACTTATTTAAATTCTTTTGAAATTATTTGAATTAAAAAGGACATCAAGTACATTAATAATGCACATTTAGTCACTTTTAGTCAATTTTAGTCACAAAATATATTTTAAAATATTATAGGAATCTTTAAACAATGGGAAATGTGTATTTCGAAATTCAAGATTTTTTTCTGTTACCCAGCATACATATTTTGAATGTATTCATTATAGAGAATCTTCTCTTTATATTGTAGAAGAAATCTGGTTCGCATTATTCGAGGGAAAAAATGTTTAGGGGATATTTCAGATAAATTGATTGTAATGAAATATACACATTTTCATGTCCTAAGTCTTTTGATGTCCTCAAATTTTGATGTTTTATAAAATTTAGGACTCATTCCCTAATAAATAAGAAATACTGTCTAGGTGTAAATTAATTTTTTAATTGGTATTATTAAAAATCGGGAACTAACAAAATTCATTTTGCGACCTAAAAAGGCCTAGAGGTACCTTTAAACAATGCTTGCTTATTTGTGTCCGGAAATTTCTGTAAAATTTATCATTTTAAGGTAAATCAAATTTCATGATTTTTCGGAAATTTATGGTAATGTACCGTGATTTATCAGTGACTTATGTTAACTTATCACTTCGATTTAGTCCAATCACTATTCACTGCTCAAAATAAGTCAGGCAAGTATTAAATCATAATGTTAGAAATAAGGTCATTATTCCGGCAGTCCTGGAAAGTAATTTTGAATCGAAATGCACAAGCGCAACAGCTAGAAAAAGTAGTCCCTCTTAAAGTGCGCAAGCGCAGCAGCATTGAGTAAGTTTCCTGCTCAAAATGCGCAAGCGCAGCAGCATTGTGTACGTATTCCTGCTCAAACTGCGCAAGCACAGCAGCTAGAAAAAATAATTTTGTTCAAAGTGCGCAAGCGCAGCTACTAGGAATAGTCTTTTTATAGCGCATGCACGAAATTATCGCTTTTCGATGCATGTATAGCGTGCGGGAAGTGACCAATTCCGAAATCGTGGTAAAAAGCAATTATGAAAATACTTTTTCGGGCTGTTACCCTTGCACATTTCGATTCAAAATTACTTTGCAGAACTGTCAGAATCATAACCTCACTTCATTATGTGTTGATGCTTGACATAAAATGACTGTTAAGTTACCATACATTACCGATAAGTAACCACTAATTACCGAAAATTATGAAATTTTTGCAGATATTTACTAACTATTTATAAAAATTCCAGAAGATCTTGAAACATTATGAAAATACATGGAAATTTTAGAATATATTCTGAAAATGTTCAAAGCATTCCGGAAAATTTGTAAGCATTTCAGAATATTTGAGATATCCTACAAAATTATCGAGAAAATTATCAAACATTCCAAAACAAATTATAGCATACCGGATATTCTCGGAAGTTGCTTGATTGAGAATGAAACAAGTCAGATATTGTACATAAAAAAATAAGAAAATAATATAAAAGCGTATGTTTTATTTGATGGCAATGACTTGGTCATTGGATCAGAGGATGCAAAGCAACATTGCAACGAGTGGAATTTGAGAGGTTCAATGAAGTTTACCCTCAACTAGCGTGGTGGTTTCTCTCGGACAACTGAAAAGTTATATACACTAGGCTAGGTACCATGTTGGAGGATTTTGGTCCAGGAAACCAGACTCCATTAAGTTAATTTGCATGTGTTAACGTCAAAGGTCACATCCGTCCGGCTACTGCTATCGAAAAGCATAATTTCATTCAACCCCCAATTTCGTATCCCTTCCATCTATTTAAACAAAATTATCCTTTTCCAGCCACAGTAAATTTGTAATCAATTCTCAATGAATGAATTCTCAACAAAAAATGTAATAGTTGATATTTTCACCAAGAAAAGATACAGTATACAAGTTTCATCCAAAATGTTGAATTTTCAAGTCAACAAAACGAGCCTTCTATGAAACAGTTTAATTTCCAACCAAATAATTGAATTTTCAACCAAAAAGATAATTTTTTAACTAAGAAGATATTTAAATATTCATTTTAAAACATTAATTTTAGATTAAAAAAGAAAACAATTTTCTACAAAAAAGTTGAATTGTATACCAAATTGTTGAATTTTCAAGACAAAAAAAAACAGTTATATACAAAAAAGTTGAATTTTCATCCCGAAAATATGAAATTTTAACAAAAAAAGTTAATTTTGAATTAAATAAATGAAAAGGATTTTAATTTAAAATAAAAAACAACTTAATTTAAACTAAAAAAGAGAAATTTTTTATAAAAGACTTGAATCCTCAACTAAACCAGATTATTGAGGAAGTAAGAAAAGCCGCATTTTTAACAAAGAGATGAAGTTTCAACGAAATAGTTGCATTTTCAACTAAAAAAAGATTAATTTCCAACCAAACCTGGGATGGTTAACTTTTCAGTTAAAAAATTAATTTCCAACAGGAAATGTGAATTTTGAACAAAAAGTTCAATATTAAATTGAAACAGAGTAATCTTTAACTAGACAACTGCATTTAAAAAAAATGAAATTTATACAAAAAGACATGAATTTCCAAACAAAAAAAGAACAAAAATTTTAATTAAGCTGTTGAAATTATAAGCCAAAAAGACATTTTAGGTCCTGAAGAATTTATAAAATTGTACGTTTGTAAAACTAATGACTTATTGCTATTAACACATTTTATTTTATAAAACTAATTTTATTAAGGTTTTACTTTTATTTAATTAGCAAAGCTATTATTTTACGTATATTCGTTTGTTAATTTTATAAAATCTTGGTGAGATTGATGGGGTTTAACTAAGTGTTATCATGTCTAATATGGAAATTTAAAATTTATTTTACAAATTTCTATAGAATTATTTATAAAAGAAGTTTCTTAATATATTATATTATGAATATTTTTTTCCATTCTACTTGGCCAGCTTTGATTTTACTAATTCATGTAATTGGGATGTAAATGGGAGATGTTATTAACATTTAAATATGTCAACGTACGCGTTTTAAATTTTTAATAAATGAAAATTTCGATATTAAAATGATTACTTCGGGCAATGAATTTGTTAAGAACAAGAAACGATCTAGCGCAGCCTGGATTCGAACCGGGAATACTACTATCCATGAGTGGAGCGTTAACCAATTACGCCACCAAGGCCCGAGCAGCTCTTTTCTTGTTTGTCCAAGCTACCTTTCCTAAAATTTGTTTATTGTTACATCATTATAAACAAATTACATTTTTCACATGTACACCTCTGCATCCTAGTTTATCCAATTAATTTACATAACATTTTAATGAGAATTCTGTAGCAATATATTTTCAATACATATTGCAACAATTTTCAATATCTTGAATAGTATTTAGGATTTGAACATTTATTTAATCTTTTCTTTCCTTTACGCATTTCTCCGCTGCGACAAATATACATTTTTTTGTTCAACGTGAGTTCAATCTAATACATTTTTCGGAGATGTTGTGAACATTTAAAGATGTTAACATCCGATTTTTTGAATTTTTAATTAATACAAATTCCAATGTTAAAACGATTACTTCAGACAAATAGTTTTTGAAGAACAAGAAAAACTCTGCCTCAGCCCAGATTTGAACCGGGAACGCCATTAACCATGAGTGAAGCGTTATTTTAGCAACATCTACTTTAAAAATATACAAATTGGCTTAATCCTTGGCTCATTTTATACATAATTTTGAGAGCATTAAACCCTTTAAAAAGAAAAATGTTAGCTCTGACATGATTAAAATAAAGAGAATTTAATCAATCATCAAAAAAGAGGAATACAAATATTTTCGTGGCCTATTGTAGTTTTATTGACAAAATAATTGCATTCCAGATGTTTTCGGTAGGATTTCGTCTCTTTTTCGATGAAACAAACATAAGACAGGCACGCTTAAGTAATTTGATTTTAATTAAAGTACTAATTTACTAAATTTTAAACATTAAATTAATTGTTTGAATACTTTTCGTTAAAAATTAACCTTATAAATAAAATTTATTTATTCTTTCATTCAAATTAATAGTACCATATTATTAAATTAAAAAGTTGATTTTTCAATTTAAATTTTTAATTAAAATTGAAAAATCAACTTTTTAATTTAATAAAAACGTCATTTTCTAAACGATTTTATAGAAATATATGTATGTTATTGTATTTTCTCGATTTTGGGTAAATAGCTTGGATAAATTAAGCTGCACATGTGAGCACAGGCTTTATATTTGACACAGAAATATATGGAAATATGTTCTCGATAGTTATTAAAAAAAAAAGATATTCTTATTCATTCAAAACTTTAGTTAACGAAGGTTCGTGCTAAAAATTATTTCTTTTTCACCTGCCCTCATATTCTCGATACAAATTGCAGAAATTTTCGATATCTGGAATATTTTGTTAGATCTTACGTATTTAGTATTTTAGTATGAAAATGAAAATTCAGAGATGAAATATATAAATGAGAAAATCTTAAATATTATTCAAGATGTTAAAAATTCCTGCGATATCTATGAAAAAAAATGTTGCTATAGACTTCTGGTTAAGATTTGGTACAATTTGGTTGGATAGATTTGGATGTAGGGGTGAGCACAGATAAAAACTTCCATTTTTTTAAATATAATAATTAACTTAAGTTTTAAATACGGCTGCAATGTACTATGGATGTATTCAATATGAATGTATTTATTTGTTCTCATTTTATGCGCATTTGCTTCCTCATAAGTATCTAATAAATTTCCTTCCTCATAAAGGGGGGTTTTCCCTATAAAAAAAAATGGATACTTTCAATGTTTCTCAAGCTTATGTTTCTGTCTTTCCAAAAATTTTATTTAAAAAAAAATCAAAGGGCCCACAAAAATGTTAACTGATGTGTTCTATTACAATAAAGAACTTTTTCACCTGCGGTAGTTTTATATTTCAAATTAAAACCTCATGGAAACAATTTAACTGTTTTTTAAACTTTCTGAGTAGCTATTGATTAATCAACAATGGTCTTAGAAAGTTCGTCAAAAGATCAATCCACGCGTCTCGAAGACGCGAACAATTGCATAAAATGCAGTACTGTTATATTTCCAATATAAAAAAGTCTTCTTATAAACAAGGAAAATAATTTTTTTGAAAAATTTAAAAACGATATTGGTAGGTTATGATAGATCATGGAAAGTTCTTAATTTTGGCAATCGATGTGTCTTCAAGACGCGAACAAATACATTAGATACATTATAGTTGTATTCCCAATATTAACAAAGTTTTCCTTATATCAACAAGATAAACAACATATTTTTTCAATTTATAAATCGGTATCGCTAAATCATAAGAGACTATAGAAGGTGCGTCAATAGGTCATTCAAAGTGTCTCGAAGGCGCAAACATGTCAGATACAGTATTGTAGTACTCCTAATATGAAGAAAGTTTTTCTCATATAAACAGAATACACACATTTTTTTACCTTCATAAATCGGTACTTGTCGGTCATAAAAGGTCCACCAATAGGTTAATCGATGCGTCTCAAGAACGCGAACAAATACCCTACATGTAATATTGCCGTATTTTGAATATCAAAGAAAATTTTTTCACATTAACAGAATAAACCATTTATTTTTAAATTCATGAATAGGTACTGGTGGGTCATAAAATGTTTATAATTAGGTGAATCTATGCATCTCAAGGAGGCGAACAAATACACTCAATATAATATTGTCGTATTTTAAATATTAACCAAGTTTTTCTTATATAAACAGTATAAACCATTTTTTGAAACTTCATAAATTGGTACTAGTAGGTCATAAAAGTTTCAAAAATAGGTCGATCGATGCGTCTCAGATACGCGAACAAATACGCTAGATATCGTATTGATATATTTTGAATATTAAAAAAGTTTTTCTCATATAAACGAGATAAAATTTTTCTTTTTAAATCTCTAAAAGTAAGAAAAAACTACTTCTAAATGGTCGATCTAGCTCAGAATCCTATCAGACCTGAATATCAATCGGAGCTAAACTTCATCCAAATTTCATGATCGTAGCCCTTTTACATTTCGAGATACGGTGAACAGAAACAAGTTACACTCAAAAAAGTATGTTTGAAAATGTAGGTAATTGAAAACCTCCCTCTATGAGGGAGCAATAATTAAGGATATCGTTTTTTCTAATGCATATCTAGAATATGTTGCCATAGATTTCGAGGTCAAATATTAGGCAGAAAGTTATATCCAATCCTTTTACATCAAATTTTAATGAGAATTCTGTAGCAACATATTTTCAAAACATATTGCAACAATTTTCGATATTTTGAATAGTATTTAAGATTTTAACATTTATTTAAGTTCGGAATTTTCATTTTTTATACTAAATATGTAAAATCTGAAAAACTATTCGAGATATCGAAACTTCTTACAATATGTATCGAGAATCTGCTGCCACTGGTAATTTATGAATTTCATGATGAAGTTTTCATATACATATACATGTGCACCTTAATTTATACAGGGGCAGGGGTCGAGAT
>CAKNWW010318011.1:0-10172 GCA_932074435.1 Andricus kollari | reverse complement strand
GGCGCTCGGACGCTGACTCTATTGCTTGCGATTATTATATTATTTTTGGAAACAGTCAAAAGTGGGCACCCCCACCGTAAAGTTTACATTATAAAGAACAGATTGGTATTTGAAAAATTTTGATATGTTGCGTTATCTCGTGTTATTGGCGAATAAAAGAAAGTATTTTACCAAAGTACTAATTAGTTTCTAACATTAATGTGGCAGAAATTTTATTCAAATTTTTTTATTCACTCAAAATTTTTTTTTAATTTCTATATGAGTAAGGGTGATAAAGAAAAATGAACCATTCAAAAAAATGAACGGATCCATAACTATATTAAATGTTTGAACGACGAACACATGAAGAATATTTAAAACATTTTTAACTTTGCATGGCTGCCAACGAAGTAGGATTTTATTAATTAAACTATTATTTATGTATAAGATACCCCAATTATCACTGATTACAATGACCTAATTCTTTTGTACAAATTCGTAAGTTTAAAAATTGAACTTTTGGCCACGGAACCAGGTCTCGTGGCCCACTGTGATGCGCCATAATTTCCAAGTCACAGAAATTTAATTTGCCCTACCAGACTTTCGTTCAGTTTCGAAGTAGTTGTTTCCTATCTAGACGTATTTAGTCTGGCCGATAAGTCAGGTGAAGATGGCTCTGTGAAACAATTCCTACGATGCTAAATACATTAGGTGCGAAATTCAAATGAGGTCTTTGCTTAGAAATGCATAATCAAAATGCAGCTAATGTATTCGGTCGGTAACATGTCCTAAAAACCAATTCGCAAAAATTCGCGAAAAATTGATGCAGAACTGCCTAGATGAATAATACGAGAAGGTAAGTGCAAACTGAATTACAAAAGTAATTTAAATAATGCATAGTTTAACTTTTACTTGATCTTATCATGTACGCAATATTACCTGATACTATGTATCAGCAGCAAGGGAGGAAATGGGTTGTAGGTGTTCTGTAAATAAGTAAGATTATTGTTTAATTACATATGTCAACAATTTATTGGAAATCAATTAAAAAAGGTAGAACGGTAATTTACAATTACATTTCACGATCGGGTAAAATGAGCATTGTAAAAAAAATGTATAAAATCGAAGAAAATTGTTAATTTGTAAATATTCACTAATTTTGAAAGAGAATTTGTTTAATATTAGTTATTTAGAGTTTTATTTTGGGCTTTAAAATTGTTCGTTTTATAACAAATTATTTTTAAACAAAATTTGTTTAATAAAAATGTACCAATGGGATTTCTAGAGAATATCTCAAGGAATAAAATGGGCCCTATAACATTGGGATTAAATACAAATTGCAAGTAGCGCCTTCAGTACTAAATTTATCTCAAATTAAAAATTGAGCATTTTTAAAAATAATACCTTTTTTAATTGGTTTCCAATAAATTATTCACAAATGTAATTAAAGAATAATATTACTTATTTACAGAACACCTACAACGCATTTCCTCCCTTGCTGCTGATACATAATACCAGGTAATATTGCGTGCATGATAAGATCAAGTAAAGAGTAAACTATGCATTATTTAAATTACTTTTGTGATTCAGTTTGCACTTACCTTCTCGTATTCTTCATCTAGGCAGTTCAGCATCAATTTTTCGCAAACGTTTGCGAATTATTGTTCAGGGACATATTACCGACCGAGAATATTAGCTGCATTTTGATTATGCATTTCTAAACAAAACCCTCATTTGAATTTCGCGCCTAATGTATTTGGTATCGTAGGAAGTGTTTCAAAACGCCATCTTCACCTGACTTACCGGCTAGACTAAGTACACCTAGATGGGAAACAACCACTTTGAAACTGAACTGAGGTCTGGTAGCACAAACGAAATTTCTGTGACATGGAAATCATGGCGGAGGGCAGTTCGGATACCTAGACATTAGGATAAATGAAAATAAGGAAAAATGAAATTTATGACGAATGATAATTTGGATAAATGTATAATATGAAAAATAGAAATTCGTCCAAATTAATAATAGGTTATGCGGAAATTCGGAAAAATGACATTTATGTCGAATACAAATTCGGAAAAACACAAATTAGATTAAACTAAAATTAGGATAAAGATTACGGTGAATAAAAATTCGAAAATTATGCCAAATAAAGTTTATGTGAGTTGACAATTCGACGAAATAAAAATTATAATAAATGATTGTTCGGCACCTTGATTTTCGGTCAAATGAAACTTAGGTAATATTGAATTTGGGGTATATTCATGGGCCTCCCAACGAGGGACCAATCGATCAGTGTTTACCTTCAAATCAGTCCAATCAGTTAATACTCAAGCCAGCTTAGAATCTCAGTCCAGTGCTGTCTTCGCCATCTTTTGAATACACTATCATCGAATCTCTGACTCTGGTAGAACAAAATAGTATCAAGTTCCAATGCTTGACGGTAGTAACATTATCTAATCAAGTTTTATTAAAGGTTACCTTGTAGCAAAAGGTATGTTGCGGGCACAACCCGCTCAAGGTAACTTGGCACATTTATTAAGACGAAAAATATCAGCTGAGGCTCGAAAATGTATTTATGGGGCCCCCTACGAGATTATTGAAAAATAAGTCAAAAAATTGAAAAGGGTATATGCCCCGCTAAAAGTGTTTACCAATTAGAATGGGCGTTAGGGAAGTTGTATAGGTGGGCAAATGAAAATGTGCCCACCAATGCATCACCAGGTAGGCAACATGTTTAAAACAACTTTAGAAAAAGACGCAAACCGATATTTTATTCGCGGTTTATGTCATGAATTAGAAATTCGGGTAAGAGAAAAGGCAACGATTAGGGAAGTAATTAAAGACACCATAGACGTCGAAAGAAATCGAGCAGCTTATTCCGCATTATGAAACAAAAACTCAAGGAACAATAACTTAAATAACAATGCTACTGGTAGAAGTAACCAGGTTCACGAATCACGAGAAGTATGTTGAATTTGTAAAAAATCAAGTGACGCAACCGAAAAAGGTTTTGTTCCGAAAAATCTCAAGAAGCAGTTAGTAGCAAACAGCCACTAAAGTATAATGAATAAAACCGACAACAAAAATGGAATAATAATAATATCGAGCATGGAGACCTTAAACTCTTTGCTTCCTCAAAAGAGGTCCTTAACATGAATAGGTACTCTAAAGCGATTGGCATGAGCTTCGGGCTGGACAAGTGTGCCTGCGTGCACCTACACCAAGGAAGACTAGAAACTACATCATCGCGTGACGATCAGGATGTTCAACTCATAAGCGAAAATACCATTTAACATCTAGGTAATGGAGAAACATATACATATCTTGGAATACCGCAAGCTGAAATCCAAAATGTGCGTGTGTTAAAAACGGCCCTTGAAAAAAGGTATCGCCAAATTCTCGAATATACCTCCCTCGAGATAAAGGGGGTAGAGGCTTGTTAAGCTTGGAGTATCTTCATCGAAGGACGGTTCTGGCTACAGTCTGCTCTGTTCTAAATAGCACAGATCCTTGTATGCGATTCGTACATCAACATGAAGTCGGCAATGCTGCGGCGTTTCTATACAGTGCCGCAGATAGGGCAGTAGAGGAGCTTGGTCTCCAATTTGATTCCAGCGACACTACACATGGCCTAGCATCACTAATACATTTGGTGCTCTAAAGTCGTGTACAGAAAGCAGAATATTCGCATCTATCAAGAGAACATGCTGACCAGTCCCTTCATGGCAAATTCTACGGCATTATATGTAAACAAGAACTATCGACGGGTCTGTCCAACATGTTTCTCAAGTCTGCTGGATTTAGATCAGAGACTGAGGGATTTCTTTCCACCTGTCAAGACGGTGTTTTAAACACCTGAGTTCACCGCAAACGCATAATAAATATACCCGTAGGCGACACCAACTGCCGATCGTGCAGGCAAGAGCCAGAAACCCTTAGACATGTGCTCAATGGATGCTCAAAGTATGCACGCTACGGGTTCAGAGAGAGACACAATGCGGCTCTAAAAGTTTTGTATTACCATTTTCGGCACTTCTATGGTGTTGATCTAATGCCCCTTTTGCCATATGCCCAGGGGGAACTGGATTCCATTGTGGAGAATGACCAGTGTAAGATCTAATGGAATTTCTCATTCTCTACCACTCAATGTATCAGTGCTATAAAGTCTTCTATTGTCCTCCAAGATCTGAAGACGAAGATAATTTACGTGATTTAATTCTCGGCACCAGCCAACGGTAATATCACGGCAAAGGAGGAAGAGAAACAGGCTAAAAAATCAATCATTTCTTTTCGAGCTTAGCAGGCTGTACCAAGGCTACAAAGTCCATCTTGTAGTAGTTCTCATAATCGGCTGCCTTGGAAGTATGAAAGCTTCATTTCTCAGCCAAATCAACAACATTCCGGCTTGCCAGCGTCAGGCTCACTCCATCGGGAACCGGATACAAAAGGATTTCCCATGCCGAACAGTCAGATAACGAAGAGAAAAGGGACTAAGAGGAACACAGAAACCCATAAAAAATGGAGAGTTTACCTATTATATATAAACGATGGTCGGTTTCAGAGGATCATAGGGCGCCCCTGGAGCCGCCACTGGGGGCTACGCGGGACAGGCAGAAAATCAGCCGCAAGTGGCAAACCGCAAACCATCAGCTTCGTTCGTGGAAAATTCTTTGGTTGGGAGCCCCCGAACGACCATTTCTACGAGTGTACTACTGGAGCACTTCCTTTGGATACTGCAATACGACGAATCTGTGATGCACCCCTATGACGAAGCAAAGAAAGATACAGTACCGTCGATAGAAAGGGAAACAGTCTTCTTAGAAAAATTATATGAAGAGCTCCCTGAGCAGTCGCACGTCAAGAGACGTGACTTACTCTAGAGAACTGGAACTATCGTACACGGCTATCTTCTCTCCACAAGGTAACTAATAAAATCAAAATAGGAAGCCAGCCAAGTGCTCCGTAAATACAAGATGAGGGTCAACAACCCCGCCGCAGGGTAAAGTGGATAAAGAAACTAAAAAAATATATTGTTCGTACTTACTTTCAAGCCGAAAAAGGTGGTGTAACTGTACGACGAGAACCCCTTCGTCTTTTTTTAAATGCATGTCCCCTTTTGGCGGAGAGAATAAACGAACAAAATCTAGCAGGCCAATAACGCGCAATCTTTGTTAATAAACTGCTGCCTAAGGTTGAAATTGACACCATAAGAAGGCAAGTGTATCATCCATCCAACTCAAGTGGCGAACCTTCTGATGCTCCGGCTGCAGAGGAGATTGCTGAGGTTGTAGGCCGAGACGCTGAGACCGGCGGAATTGATGAATTTGTGGAAGTTTTCTGCCACAACTTAAAATCACAACGGCCTTATTGGCACTGGTGGGTCACCTTAACATCAAGGTGTTGCCATTATACCTGACTGAACACCAATATATTACACAGGTACATACGCTTTTACACTCCATCGCAGTTGCCACCGTCAGGATACTTGGATTGAAATCTAGACCTCAGAGGTAAAACATCTCCCGTCAGAGAAGTAGAAATGATATGCCATGGAAGAGGAGAATTGAGGACAAAATCAAGAAAATAAGAGGCAAGCAGGACAGGCTAACACAATATAGGCGAGGTAACATAAATCAGAAGCTGACTCCTTACGTGACGGACATCTTTTGTTCACACAATATTCCGTCCACGACATCAGACGCTACCATGGATGAACTGCTTGACTCCTTCCGACAGAGGCTCTATATCCTGACTGCTAGGCTGCGCAGATAAAAAAAATATAACGCCAGAAAAGATCAACACAAGGTTTTTAAGGCAGATGAGAGGCGGTTCTAACGTGAAATCAGTAGAAGTCAAAAACAAGGACTGGCGCTCGAAGTTCCACGCGTGACAGATATGGCTGACTACTGAAAAGAGGTTTGGGGAAAAAATAACGTGATCAACCTGGAAACAGCGTGGCTCGACCTCAAAATGGGTTGCTTGTCAGACATTCCGGAAATGAAGGTTTTCAACATCACAACCCCCAATCTGTGTCAGGTGTTAAAGAAGGCGAAAAACTGGCGAGCACCTAGCCCGGACATTCTGCACAACTTTTAGTTCAAGTACCTTAAGTGTATAAGGTTCATTGGCTAGGTACTATCAGAACATGTTTGATAACCCAGCCTTGACGCGCTCTTTCATGACAGAAGGCGTCACATACATGCTTCCAAAAAAACCCGACGCTCATAGTCCATCGGCCTTTCGATCGATTGCCTGCTCGATGGAAAAGCTGCAGAAGTTAATTGACATCATCCTGCAGTTTACAAACGAAACCCATCAGGCTAGACAAGTTTTGAGAACTGCACTTAAAAGGATGAAGAGTAAACGCGGAGTTTGGCTTTGAAAATCAGGTGCTCATTGAAACAATGACAAAGGATGAGTCTTATAAATATCTAGGCATCCTACAGTCAGTGGCACCCTGTCACACTGTTGTTAAGGAAAGACTGACGACCACCTTTGTCAAGCACCTGAAGGCCATATTGGAAACTAGCCTCAATTCGACCAATAAGATCAAGGCCGTTAATACCTACGCAATTCGGTTCCTCACCTAATCTTTGGGCCTCATCAAATTGTCTAACACTGACCTGGAAATTTTGTGCAAAACCATTGAGGAGTGTTGGACACACAACTGAACATATATTTCAATAGCAAGCGGGACAATTCACTTTAAAACACAATCTGCGAAGGAGACGAGAATTACACGCCTCTGAATCTCGCTGGTCCGAATCGCACGAACATCCATGTCCCCGCTCTTGAACAGATGCCCGGGAATGGAGACAGAAGTCTTGGCATTGACAGCATCCCAGTGTACAAGATCAACCCAACATGTATAGTGAGGCATCCAACCTGTGGCTTAGGAGGGGCGAATTCTTTCCTGAAACGAAGGGATTTGTCGTGGCCATACAAGACAAGGTGATCAGCACGAGAAATCACCAAAAGCATATATTCCACTTACCTGTGGAGGATCAGTCCCCTCGACAAAAACACCCAAGAGAGCTATACGACCAAGATCCAGAAGTATAGCCCACTAAGGCAAGACATATTGAGGTTTCGGCAATTGAAAAAGGTTACTATTCATCCTCTCGTGATTTTAGCTACGGGTAACGTCCACGCGAGGTTAAAGATTCGCCTGGAGAACCTAGAAGTTGATAGAGTGCTAGCTGTAGTCCAAAAGACAGTTTTACTGAACACCTATCGCATAGTCCGTAACTATTTGGACTACCAAGTGGAAAGCGGCTAGCTCCATTTTGGGCTGTTGTAGAAGACAATTTAGAGAATTATTAGAGACAAGTAGAATGCAAAAAAAAAATAATAATAGAAGAGGGGTATAATAACACAAGAAGCAGAAGAAGTATAAAAAGAGAAAGAAAGCAATTCAAAGCAATTGCCTTGTTAGTCTAAATGTATCGATAAGACGGAATAAATAATATAATTGCTCGCAAATAAGTAATAAAAATTATGCAAAGAAACCTTAAATACATAGAAAATAATATCAAAAAAATGTTATTGCTTCCAAAAGCTGATACTAAAACTTTTACCAAAAATTCAGGTCATATGTACCTCTAATGTATACATCTAACTAAGTCTACGATTACATAATTTTTTCAAAAGATGCAACATGCACCAATCAAAGCTTACACAGCGTTATTTGGAGAGAGTATTCGACAAAGATATATTGATTCTAAATTCCTAAACAGTGTGTATTTATAAACTGAGTTGTATAAAGGGTCATAAAAAATTTGCTTTAGTTGAAAAAATAAAATATATGTGACGTGGACCGATGAAACCAGCCTTGGAACCGAAAAATCGATTTCTCTGTTTTTATTGATTGTGAATAATGAAGTTTTCCACTGTCAAATAAAAAAATCCCCATTGCTCCACAATCAAAATTGAATTTTCTGGTGCTTAAAGTTGGGAGGTGATTTTTGTTGCATCGCGCTCAACTCTTGCACCAACACTCTCACGCGTTGTGTCTGTGTAATACCTCGAAGATTTAATGCGTTTGGCTCGGTTTATCACCACTCGATCTGCGCGATTAGACAGTTTTTCATGATAGTTTTTCCAGGCATTTTTAAATTTTGTTTTATAAGTCGTAATGAAACATGGAAATAACACATAATATGATAATTATTCATTGCTATCGTACATTTTTGACCGTAGTCGGTCGTAATCAGCCATTGTTCTTATTCATATTTCTCGAGCCTTCATGCGGATATAGACCGCTCCACTTTGTTAGTACGAGAGCCCTTTTGCTCTAATCTAGTTGATTGAATCTCTCTTTCTATTGCATGAAATTAGACGGAGATGTTCGATCGTTTCGCAAACGATCGACTGCAACTATCTCTTTCTATCTGATGTGTCAGAACGAGAGGGACAATATTCGGTAATCAAGAACTCCTGACTTCTCGGTTATCGAAAGTCACCACTTTCGGTCCTAAGGCTGGTTTCTCCATTCCACGTCACATATATAAATTCATAGATAACAATTGTCTGGAAGCTGTCGTTGACTCTTGTAGCCCATTTCATTCATAAATCCATAGAAAACAAGCTAATTTTTAATCTTTTTTTCATATGAAAAGTGGTATAAAACTACATGCACAGAAAAATATCAGAATTGTGACAACAAACTCTCGCATTGACTTGTCGATATATGGATTCATTGCAAAATTAAAAATTCTAATTCGTTGAAAACATTTTTCTATAATTTGTTGACTTTTTGACGTAATTCTGGGATCAAAATGTTATAAAAAAATTTACCACCCTTGAGTCGTTTAAATGTCAATAGGTTGAAATTTCAGTGGTGCCTACCCTTAAAACATTTTTAGATGCAAATGCTGTATCTGTTACGATCCAACATTTTGGGTTATCTATTTCTTACCTTCAATATTTTATCATTATATAATTATTATATTTTTATTCCAACACATTAATATAAATAAATGAGTGTTTTTAGTTTGCCATACACTGTGCCGATTCATGGATAATAATAAAATTATTAATTAATATAATAAAATTCAGATTCCTCTGATTGATTGCTAAAAAACTTTTTGCCCCTCAGTGCGCCCGTTCAATTTTGCCCGTCTCAGTATTGCTCACTTACGATTACGTAACAGAAATCGTAGGGCAAATGGATGCGCCACGTCTCGTGAGCAATTCAAGAGCATCAGTAGTGGAGAAACCACCATTTGTGATTTGAGCAAATTTCCCCGAACATATCCGGGCCTGCTTTAATTATATCCCCTTCTCGTTATAAAGGAGTAACGTAATATGTGAATGCTCCCTAATTAAAAATGTGATACCGGACAAAGGGAACAAGGTAGGCTCCCCTTTACCTTACTGGAACGAATACTTGTTACGGCCTATTGATTGCAAAAAGCTAGTGCCGCAGTGGGGCACTGGAAATATGTGGTAGAAGAAGGTAGGCTTATATTTTTAGTTCCAACACCTGAGTTGTCAAGATTATTTTTTTGAATAATTGCTTCCACCTTTATGCTTCTGTGAAATTCTCACTCATTTTTCAAACAGGTAAGAGAGTCTGGTAGTACCAACCAATTAATATTTTTTATTAATAAACTAGCCGGCATCTATGGAAATAGTAATATAAATCATTAATTATAATGTTAGTGCTTCTACTAGCACCTCCAAAGCCGTTATTCAAGAAATGATTATATTAGAGAGGAAAAAAGTGAGAACCAAAAAAGGTTATTCGAAAAGAGTGTCGGGTATCCCAGACCATTTATAAAATCGTAATATTTGGACATTTTATCATTATTGAACCACGAATGAAATAGATTATGAAGAAACCTGGCCGGCGTGCCTGACACGAAATGGCCAGGACAACCCGACTGTAACATGTTGAAATAAAACTGCTATAAATGAGAAAATATGTAAGATTATTAAACAAAAGGTACTGGTCACATAGTTCGAGAGTAAATTTATATTTCTCAATCAAAACTAATTTAATAATTTTTGTAGTTTTGCAAATATTTGATGATAAGTTTGGTCCATATTTCACAAAATACACTTTTTTCAAGAAACGAAATATGTAAATTGGATTTTCTTTTACGCTAATGAGAGATATCAGTCTCTATTTTAAAATTAAGCTTTGGGACCATTTTCAATTATAACAATGTTGATTTATCATTGCAGAAAG
>CAKNWW010318005.1:370-18885 GCA_932074435.1 Andricus kollari | reverse complement strand
GATTGGATAGAATCATGAGTTTAGTGTCTCTATTTAAAATATTTCAATTAAGATTGAAACGAAATCCATTTTTTCTTGAATAACTTTCGCAAACTAAGCAATAAATTAACAATTTATTGCAAAATAAGCAAAAATTGATTCAAAATCCAAAAATAAACTTCCAAAAACCTCACTTTTCGGCTCATTAGAGACAAGAATATCAAAATGAAAAAAGAGGGAAAAAAGGGAAAAAGTCAACCAAAAAACCAAACCTCTCACTTTTTCCTTTTTCCGTCTTTTTTATACTACGAGGGGTCCAACATGTTTCGAAGTCATTATAGACTTCCTCATCAGGGATTATTTATAAGGAATAACTAAAGGTATGAAAAATGAATAAACCTGTAAAGAAAATATGTATAAAAACATTATTAATACAATATTTGATTAAGTTCAATATCATCGAAAATGATGATTGAGAAAATGATTATTTTATAAAGAACCTCATCTCGAAAGTGCGCATGCGCAGCTTTTTCACCAGTGCCATCTTCAAACTGCGCATTTAGAAGCATGAAAACTTCAACTCTTGAGACGGGTGTTGCAAAAAATAATAAATTACACAGAATGAAATTTAAATATCTGAAGCCTCAAGTTCTTTGAAGCGTATAATGGTAAATACTTCTAAAAGACAGAATAAATTTATATTGAACTCTTCAAAAATGGTTTCAAATATATAACGGCACAAAAAGTTAAGAAAAAAGTAATTATTCAAATAATTGTATCGTACTTAAAAAGATTTCGGACCTTAAAGTATTGGACAAGTGCTAATGATTTTTATCGAAGACATCCTAACGCGCTCGTTAGCTGAATCGATTGGGGCGTTAGGCGTTTGGTAAATAAACTCAGTGCGTGCGAACTCTGCTATACGATTCTTAGTACTTGCCGATTTTGCAGTGTACTATGCGTAAGTGATATAATTAAAAAAAATCATGAATAATATATCTATGGAACAATTGCGGATGTTCTTAATATTTATATCACAGATATTATTTTTTTTCTGATAAATAACAAATATTATTTTCATTCATCCATATTGGTGTGAGATTATAGAGAACCTGCTTTGATGCCACAAGTCCTATCATGTAGTAGTTACAGACTCAAAAGAGCGTCTAATGTTTCTTAAATATAAACCCTAGTTTGACGCTAAACGTAGAAAAACAGCCGATTTCGGACACTTTTAGCGTCAAAGTAGGGTCTAAATTACATTGAAATAGCTGCTTATTTAGAACCTATTTTACTGCTCCCAGCGCCGACTAAGGTAGGAGTTACAGGTTTAAATTAGGGTATAAATTTCGACTCGGGATACAAAAGGTTGATACACAACATCTTTTGCTATACATAAGCTAATGAAAGTGACAGTTGTTAGTATTAATTTCATATACAGTCCAAACTCCGAGCAATGCCGTTTTCGGGGCTGTAGGGGAGTATAATTCCAAGAAGTTATAAGACCCCACTCTAAGCGCGGTCACGATCGAATGCGTGGAGAAGAATTCAGCTGACAAACTCTGAGCAATGCCGCACGTCGGTTAGGTTAAAAATCTATCCCTAACATCGTTTTATGTACCTAGTCTACATTACATGTGCACAAAAGTGATTCATATTGGATTATTTCGTTATAAACCCGAGCTTAAAGGTATGTAAAACATAAAAATCGATCATTAGCTATAGTATGTTCGATTCTTAGAATAAATGTAAACAAAGCGTCAAAATGACAAATATTTCAACTCACTTTTGACGTAACCTGTGAAATCTCGTGTAGTACATTAATAATTAATTTCTGTGTCGTATTGCTTGTTTTTTTTTAAATAAAGAGAAACTCAAATATCGAATTGTCAATTATAACCTAAATTTGATGTCACTCATTTAATCTTATTATTAATTATAACAATACATGTAAAACTTCAAGAAAAAAAAACAATAAAAAGCTTTTTTTACAGTAGTAAAAATAGATATTCGTTCATTCGAAATATGGAAATTCACTCTTTCCAACATTTTCTACTGCACAATAATACTGCAAGCAGTTTTCTAGTAGAAACGCTATACAGTTGAAATCAGACATCTAATATCTTTTGAACGCGATTTTATAATTTTTCTTGGTATTCTTCAGGTTTTAACGTTCACATTTTATGTTGAAAATTCATCCAGAACATCTTTATCCAAACTCCAAAGCCTTGAAATATTTGACGAAACATAAAATAAACAATTATTGGTTAGCCCTATAGTACCTAAATTTGATTTTATATTATAGCAAATTTTTTTTTAATTGGACTAAAAATAATTTTGAATATCGAACAGTTTTCCCAATATTGTATTCCTTATATCCTTATATGTATTTCTTAACCGTACCTCCTTAATTAAAATAGGCAATTATGAATGTGACCTAAACTTTCTGACCTACTCTTCAGAAATGCATCTCGTAACAAAAAGTTCTTTAATAATTGTAAATACAAAACGGAAAGCCTTCGGCTTCAAATATATTGTTAAATAGGTTCCAAAAATTACAATCGACAAATCTACCAAGAGACAATTTTATTTCGATAAAAACTTGTTTTTGATCGTACATATTCGTTACTCATATCTCAATACAATTTTTTTTCAGTTAAGCTAAATGAACCTCTTTACACCGTATGCAAGCTGCAGGCTTAAACTGCTTAACTGGGGATAAGCGTAGCTGAGGCCTAACTCTGGAGCATGGGAGGGAGTATAGAGCAAGCCCCCACTTAAGCAGTTTAAGCCTCCGAATAGCGTACGGTGTAAGGAGGCTCAATGTTGTGCCGAATATTCTAATTAAAAGATTTGAGATATTTGTTTGCACATATTTTATTAAATTCAAATGGTCTATTCTTTAAAGTGACCTACTCTTGCTGAGTTTTCCCTACCCATGAATGCCAACACTACTTTTTCTTATATAATTTGTTTTAAAAAATAAACATAGAATATCAGATGATAAAACTTCATTACTTCACATCCCTAACAACATAATTTGAGGAAAATTAAGAGAAAAAACTATTTCTTCCTCCAAATAAATGCCGACACTGTGCATTTATTTATTTATATTGTTTATAAAATCAGGAAAAAATATAGAATGACAAATTTTCTCTTTAAACAGTCTTCACAACATAATTCGATGGAAATGAAAAAAAACAAACAATATTTTCTCCTTATAAATTCCGACACTGTGTATTTTTTCATATCATTTGTTTATTAAAGTAACAAATAACATGAAGTCACAAATTTCTATTCCGAAACATAATTGGTAACATAACTTGATGAAAATTAAGAGAAAAAACGATTTTGTTCTCGACACTGTATGTTTATAAAATCAACAAATAATATCGAATATACTTTCCAAACGAACAATCGATAATTTTTTATATTTTGTATATGAAGTAAGATTAAATCTAAAGTATGACATATAGACAGGGACTACATTCCCTCAGTATCTGGGACACAGACTAATTTAGAAAAAATAGGCGGAGTTAATGCGTTGTTAAAAAGTATTTAAGGATGAGAGGAGGGACTTCACTCACATATATGGGCGGGGCTTGAAAAATTTTAAGGAAAAAGTAGCTATTTAACAGTTACATGAGAGACTTGGTCTCTTATATAGTCAGCATTTATAAAAAAGGAGTGAATAAGTTGATAAACTATTTGAGGATGGAAAAAAAACTTTATTTCTTATATGGGTGGGGCGGGACTTTCACATAAAGGAGTGGCTTTAGAGCTATTTTCTATTGATAGGAGAGACTCCTTCTCTTGTATGGGTGGACCATGAAAAGAAAGGAGTGGCTGTAAAACTACTTTAAAATGAGCGGAGGAGGGGGCTTCAAATCTCTCATATGGGCAAGGACTAAAATTTAAGATTAGCTAATAAAATATTTGGAAGTAAACGGAGGGATTTTCATATGATATAAACGGGGTTTAAAAATAAAGGAGTGACAAAGTAAAGTTTTAAGTAGCGACCTTGTCTTTCATATGATTCGCACTTGAAGAGAAAGGAGTGGCTAACAAACTATGTACATATTTGGAAGCCTACGGAATTTTTTGGGATAAGTTGGAGGAAATTCATTTCTTATATGGGCGGGGCACGAAGAACAAATGAGTAGCTAAGAAACTATTTGTAAGCGAGAAAGAAAATGGAATGTTTACGGATCTATTTGTAACTAAGAGTAGGGACATTACCTCTTATATGTGTAGCGCTTACAAATTAAAAGAGTGACAAAGAACCTCTGTAGGAGTTACAAGTGGTACTCATTCTCATACATGGGCGGGCCTGAAAATAAAGGAGTGTCTAAGGAACAATTTTTAAGTGGAAGGAGAAGCTGCGTCTTTTATATGAGTTGGGCTTGAAAAGGAAGGATTATCCAAGAGACATTACCTCATATATATGGGCGCTTCCTGGAAAGCAGGAGTGGCTAAATGACTATTCTGTAGCAAAAGGAGGGGCTTCTTTTTTTTAAGAGGAGGTGATTCATCGTGATCTTCACTGGTATGATAATTGTAGGCGGGGCTAGCCAGTCCTTCTAGAATTTCCGCATGTACACAGAAAAAGACAACTATCCATCTCAGAATTTTGTACTGTATGAACCCATCAAAATGATTTTTATGTTTTGAATAAGAAGTCGAAGGTGTCACGAGCTGAAATCCCCTCCCACCCTAATTCTTCAAAGCGATTCGTTTCGGTATTGATGCAAGGGGTTGGAGTGCGAGGGGACTTATCGAGTGGCATTTTTACGCTGTTTACAAAGTAGTGTATCGAAGCTGTATCGAAGACATGAAAAGGAGGGGTTGTGTGTAGATCGGGGAGAGTTGAAACCGCGGACAAGGCGAGGGTTGTTCTGGCACGCAATCCACCCTATCGGTTGTGCGTGGTTGCCTCTCTGGTAAAGTCGACTGTAAATGCGGCTGCCATTCTGCAGCCCTATTGCCCGCACACACACACACGTACAAGATGACTGGCGGTAAGCATCAAAGAGCCTCGCATCTATCAGAAACCGCCGCCTTAGATGTATGCTCCTATATATCTTTATACAGGTTCAAGCACGTTGTGCGATCCTCAATAGCTTCTAAATCGTGGTGCATTGGAAGCGAATCTGGGAAACCTTTTTTTACCGGGGTTCAGAGAAATTTAAGTTCAGATACCTTTAAAGCTTAAGTGTTCCTAAGTATTTTTATATAGAACATATTAGTTGGATATGAAGGAGATTTTTTGGTACCCTTTACAAAATTCTGGAACAGATAAGGAACTAGAGACGATTTTCATCTCGGTTGCAGAAAGTCTTCTTTAATATTGTTTTGTGCAGGCAATTTGATTTTAATTTTAATTGCTATAACTGATAAATGTTGTGAGCATGGGTGAAAAAATGGAGTGAAAAAACAGATGATAAGGACGCTATTGACAGAGTGTGTTGCTCTCTGTGATCCAAATGCTATGCACAGGATGATTGTAAGAGTGTATACTTGTATGCGGGGGCATTCATTTAGTAATGAGCTGAGTCAAGTCATACGAGTGCGAGTAAAGCGAACCGCTGTATCCGTGACTCCTGCACTTTATATCTCGTTTTTCCGTGCTTTATTCGCTGCTCTTTCACTCCTCTTCTTCTTTCACCCCTTTTTTCATGTACGCGCATTCACCTCGTTCTCACGGCTTTTAATCGCAATCTAGTGATATTGCGAAAATCATTTTTGCATTTTTTTAGATATATGCATATCAACTGTGAAATATGTGCTAGCGGAAAGTTTTTCAACTACGTGATTATCTTAAATACAATATAATAATTCGGGAAGGTGCAATGTAACAAAGAAAATTTACTCCATACATTTTCAACACTAATCAACTGTTTTATTACACTGTTAAAAATGCTTGGAATTAGTCCACATTTTTACTGTACGAGTAGTATATTCGAGCAATACCGGGATTGTAATGTGAAATTTGAGTACGTGTATAGCATCTTCAAAGAATACGCGCCATTTACTATACAAGTATTAGAATTTCACTTCACAATTCCATTATTGTAGTTTTGTCTTACACTTACTTTGGCTCGTCTAGTAGATGAGTGATCCTCTATTGAAGTCAGATGACGATTGTGCCTTGTTATAGGCTAGTGGGAACGCACTTGCCTAAGAATTTTCATTTTTTTTTCATTTTTTTCCACAATATTGCATAACATGTGCGGCAATATGTCCATACATGTATGGCAATATAACAATACCAGCATTTGATAACTACAAGGTCATGTATGGGAACGTTACCTTATTTCTCGAAAATAAACTTCCAATACATTTAATGGAAGTTTCAAGAGAAATTTTTTACAGCGTGTCAATCAAAGTAAAGTATGTGGCAATAGTTATTTGTGAGACAAGTGCGCAAGATAGGTGATTGTGTGCGAGTGTGAAATTTGCAGCATAAGTTGGAGGCTCGAAGCATGAGTCGGTGGTTAGCGCACCAGCGAAGCGAGTGTAAAAACGCAGACGAGTGCTTCGAGCCGCAGGCGAATGATGCAATCACACTAGAAAGCAATCACCTATGCGCCGTGTAGCACACGCTATTTTTTGCAACGCCCGTGCGAAAAAGTTGTGTTAGGAGGAGTTAAAGAAAAATACTAATCTTGAAAGAAAAGATTTTTAAAGTTCGTAAGCTATTTTTTTGAAAAAAATTTTTTTTTTCAAATAAGATGTTTAGAAAAACATTTTGTAAAAAAAAATGTTGAAAAAAAATTGTGGGTCAAAATTTGTTGACAAAAAAAATGTTGAAAACAAAAAATTTGTTAAAAAAAAGTTTGGTTGAAAAAAAATGTTATTAAAAAAACTGTTTGGGGCTTATGCTCTTTTTATGTGCCAAATTTTGGCGCTTATGCCCTTTTGTACGACGGACAACAAAGGCTAAGAAACCTTAAAAACAAAACTTCAATCATTAAAAGATTTATTCAATTTAAATCTAAATTTATTTCAAGCAGATACGAACACCAGTGTTTAAAGTTACCTGTGCCAGTGTCTAAAGTATCTCATCTCGAAAGTGCGCATGCGCAGATTTTTCACCAGTGCCTAAAGTAAGCCATCTTCAAACTGCGTATGCGCGAAAATTGTTTCGCACACAGTCTGTTCAAATAAGGTCCTTTAGACACCATCAAGAAGCATGAAAAAGTCAACTTTTGAGGTGGGTGTTGCAAAAAATTAGTTATAACCTCTTACTTCCTGCTAAAATACATAGGGCGCGCCACGGCGGGGCGAAAGTTTTAATATATTCAGAATGTTTTTAGAACCAGAAATTTAGAAATATTCTTTACCTATCAAAACCTAATACACTGGGACCGCGATGTGTCGAAACAAGGTCAATGGAGTTGCGCAGTTTACAGTTCGGCACTATCAGAAGCCACAAATAAGAAGGAGAAGAAGAATGGTTCGGAGGACAGCGATTTACCGTGAAGAACATTGAGGGTACCCCCGTCAAATCGAGGTGCCAGTGTATTTTCATGATTCAAGTATTTAAAAATGTGCTTTCAGTTCTTAATTTCTACCAAAGACTTTTCCATCCCTTTCCGCTCAAACTGTTTTTTTTTGTTGTATAATTACTCTTCTGTAACGTATTTTAAAACAGAAACTGCATCACATCACATTTTTTCAAATAAAAAAAGGTATTTTATGTAAAAAAAACTAACATGAAAATCAAAAAGCACGGGCTTTATTTCTAATAGTCGCCGTGCCTTGCACCGGCATCATACCCTGCTCTCCCCTGCATGTTGTATCATAAACACAGGCTTCAAAGTATTTCCCTTATTCCCCTATTTTTTCCATTTTTTAAACAGAATTCCCCTTTTTCCACTTCAATTCCTACTGAATTAATAGAACGCAAGATTAACCATTTTAAATTAAGAAAATCCCAACTCAATATATTAATAATTAAAGCATTCACGATGCAATAATACAAATTAAATTGTTTTTTTAGTTCTAAAACTTCCCGATTTTAGAAGCGAACAGTTTTAAATCTGCGGTTTTCAAGAGCTTTCAAAATTATTAGACAATTTATGAATGAAAAGCATGTTAAATTAAATATTTTTATAATCAAGTTGATAATAAGTAAATAACCTTTACTTTCAGAAAATTTAATTTAGTTAAATACCTTCAAGATGATAACTTTCAGCCCCAATCTTAGTCAATTTTTAACTCTTTAAATACAAAATTCTTCACTTTCAAATGTTTTCAATTATAAATTGTTCAATTTTTAATTCTCTCATTTCGTAATTATACAGTTTTAAATTTTCGAAATAAAAAATTCTCCTACTATCAAGTTTCTTATCTGTAATTATAAAGTATTTCAATGTTGGACCTTCTACTTTCGAGATAGTTGAATTTATTTTTTATTGGAAACGCTTTCATTTCTAAATTGTTCATTTTCAAAAGCTTTTGATTGAAAATTGTTTAACTTCAAAACCTTTTAATTTAAAATACGGCTGCGAAGTACTATGGACGTATTCACTATGGGTGTATTTATTTGTGCTCATTTTATGAGTATTTTGCTTTCTCATAAGTATCAAATAAATGTGCTTCTTCATAAAGGGAGGTTTTCTCTACCAAAAAAAGGGATACTTTCAATATTTTTCAAGCTTATGTTTCTGTTTTTCCGAAAGTTTAATTTTCAGAAAATCAGAGGGCCCACGAAAATGTCAATTGATGTGTTCTGTTACAATGAACAACTTTTTAACCTGCGGTATTTTTATATTTCAAATTAAAACCTCATGGAAAGAATGTAACTTTTCTTAACATTTTCTGAGTAGCTATTTTAATCAATAAGTCTTCGAAAGTTCGTCAAAAGATCAATCTAGGCGTTTAGAAGACGCGAAAAATTAAATCAAATGCAGTACTGATATATTCCTAATATAAAAAAATGCTCTTATGGACAAGGACATTATTTTTGTTGACAAATTTGAAAACGATATTGGTAGGTTATCGTAGATCATGAAAAGTTCTCCTTTTTGGCAATCGATGAAGACGTAAACAAATATATAATATACATTATAGTTGTATTCCCAATATTCAAGAAGTTCTCCTTATATCAACAAGATAAAAAACATATTTTTCAATTTATTAATAGGTCATTCGCCGTGTCTCGAAGACGTAAACAAACATGTCAGACACACTGCTGTAGTACTCCTAATATGAACAAAGTTTTTCGCATATAAACAGAATACACAATTTCTATTAAACTTCATGAATCGGTACTGGTCGGTCATAAAAGTTTCACCAATAGGAAGTTTTTTTCATATAAACAGAATAAACCATTCAATAGGTCAATTGATTCGTCTCAAGCATGCGAACAAATAACCTAAATGTATTATTGTCGTATTTTGAATATAAAAAAATTTTCTTATATAAAGAGAATAAACCATTTTTCCAAAATTCATAAATAGGTACTGGTGAGTCATAAAAGGCTTACCAATAGGTAAATCGATGCATCTTAAGGAAGCGAACAAAGACTCTGCATGTAACATTGTCGTGTTTTAAATATCAAACAAGTTTGTTAATATAAACAGAATAAACCATTTTTTTGAAACTTCATAAATCGATACTGGCGGGTCATAAACGGTTTATCAATAGGTCAATCTATGCGTCTTAAGGACGCGAACAAATTCTCTACATGTATTTTTGTCGAAATTTGAATATAAAAAAAAATTTCTTATATAAAAAGAATAAACCATTTTTTTAAATTCATAAATAGATCGTGGTAGGTCATAAAAGTTTCAACAATAAGTCATTCGATGCATTTTAGAGACGCGAGCAAATACGCTAGATATCGTATTGTTGTATTTTCAATATCAAAAAAGTTTTTCTTATATAATTAAGGTAACATCTTCCTTTTTACATCTCTAAACGCAAGAAAAAACTAACTCTAAATTGTCGATCTAGCTCAAAATCCTATCAGACCTGGATATCAATCGGAGCTACACTTCATTCAAATTTCATGATGGTAGCTCTTTTAATTTTCGATATATGATGAACAGAATAAAGTTACACACACACACATACACATGCGGATTTTTTTTTAAATTTCATTTTCGAGCTCCTGGGGTCAAATCATATTGAAATATGTCAAAAAAGTATATTTGAAAATTTAGTTAATTGCAAACCTCACTCTATGAGGAAGCGATCAATCAAATTTGTCGATTTCAAGCATAAAATTGATAAATCATTTATGGCTCCTAATTTGAAATTGAACATAGTTAACGATTTACTTTTGGAACGAAACCATTCTTAATGTTTCAATTTAAAATTATTCAAGTTTGAAAAGTTCAAAAATAAAATTGATAAATCATTTATGACTCCTAATTTGAGTTTGAGTTTAAGTTTAAAATATCTGTATTGTGAACGCTTCAAAATTAAAATTCCCCAATGTTTAATGATTATTTCTTTATTTTATCGTTGTGATTAGTATTACATTTTCAATTCGTAATTATATAGTTAAAAATTAAGATATTTGTACAAAAAATCCAAATCTAAACATTTGAAATGGTACGACTTTCAATGTGAATGCTTAAGAATTAAACGTTTTTCAAATTCATATTCATATTGAATGGAATCGCAATGGTTTATACGCCTATCACATGGTTAACTTTAGCCTTAATATATGCTTATAATACACGTTGCTGTTACATTTTCTAAAGATTGAGTACAGTGTTCATTTCGGTTTCACGTAATAGACCCGATATGTACATCGCCGATTCGCCTGGGGCCTTAAAGGATGAAAGTACATCGAAATACATTAGGGGTGTATTTTTTCCTTCGTTTCAATGGGCCATAGTTTCCGAGATATCGAGGTTTTAGTATTTGCGCTCGAACGCTCGACTCGCCACTGCAGAGCATGGGCCCCGGCCTTGGCGCTTACTCACAATCCGGCACTAATTTTGTGATAAACGGAAGGACCATAGGGTTGCTATATCATTTTCATAGGGTTTTTATGTCACATTACGATGTCCGGTCGATTGGCTCGGATGTAATTATCCGTCTGGATAGTAACATCCCAATATAAGATGTAATCTTCGTTTTCTAAAACGGGCATTGGAATGTATCTATAGAAAGGCATCCATTCCGTTAAGAGTCCTAGGTTTAGGGCAAGCTGTTGGTGTATAATTCCTGCCATATCATTATGCCTGTGCTTATATTCTCTTTGAGCCATTATGCGACAACCATCAATAATGTGCTCGATGGATTCGTTGGTATCTCCACATAATCGGCACCGGTCAACCACGTCTTGATGTAGCACGTGTTTGCGATAATTTCTGGTACTGACAACCCTGTCCTGTATCGCGATAAAGAATCCTTCCGTTTCTGGATACAGGACGCCCTTTCTCAGCCAAATATTGGATGCCAAACTACCCACTTCATGTTGGTCTAATGTTTTGGGGTGCTCGCCGTGGATGGTTTTCTGTCTCCATTGCGTTTCTAATTCCTCTATGGTTTCTGCCCTGGTACTCAAGGCCTCCTCTGAGGACAAATTCAAGGGCGTGTAGTCAAGATGAGCTTTACAGATGGTATTGTAAAGCGTCACATCTCGCTTGCTGTTAAAATAGTCTCGCAATGCCCCTACCCCCTCTATGTCGTGGTAGAACTACCCTTTCAATCACCGAATTACTGTGGTGCATTCGGTGCTTCGTCATTTCTACGCGGATGATACTGTTTAATCGTTCAAGGTCGGTGTTCGACCATTTGATGAGCTCAAAGGAGTACGTGAGGACAGGGATGGCATAGGTGTTGATTGCCCTGATCTTGTTTGCCGAGTTAAGAGAACTGTTCAGAACCAATCTGAGTCTTGTAGTGAAGGCAGTCGTTAGGCTTTTCTTAACTATCGTATGCTGAATACCCTTAGATTCAAGAATACCCAGGTATTTGTATGACTCTCCCTCTGCCATTGCCTCGATGTCTTTCTCGAAATCGTTCTCTAGCTCTGCGGTCCCTAATTCTCCTCTGGTTAAATGCACTGTTCTGCATTTATCTAGTCCGAACTCCATGTGGATATCATTGAAAAACTGCTTTGTGACAGCGATCACTTGCTGCAGTTTCTGATCCGAACTGGCGTATATCTTCAGGTCATCCATGTATAGAAGATGGGTCACTTGATGACCATCCTCGTTATCATGTACTCGGAACTCATGAGACATGCTATTTAGTGTTCTGCTCAATGGGTTCAACGCTAAACAGACCAATAATGCACTGAAGGAGTCTCCTTGGAACATACCCGTCGTAATGCGTACTGATCTACTTATCCTTGATTGTCCATGATCAAAATACTTGATTCTTGTACCCCAAAGCATCATCGCACGATTTAGGAAGTCAATGATGCGTGGGCAAATTTTGTATATTTTTAAGACTTCAAGCAAATAGTCATGTGGTACGGAAGGAAACGCTTGCTTGTTGTCAATGTATGCCATGTGCAAGTTTCTTTGATGTTTACGAGCTTGCGTCATGGCAACAGCGTCTATGGTGACTAGATCTTTACTGCCTCGCGAGTTTTTACAGCATCCTTTTTGTTCTACTGTAAGGATGTCATTCTCGTCGCAGTGAGAATATACCTTATCTGCTATGATAGCTGTAAGATATTTATATATTGTTGGAAGACAGACTATCGGTCGAAAATCAGATGGATTTTGAGCATTTGGTGTTTTAGGCAACATATACGTAGTACCCTGGAGCATAAAGCCTGACATCAGATCTGGTTGTTCGATGATCTTCTGAAAACAACGTGCCAACGCAGGATGCACACTAGTCAGGTACTTGTACCAGAAGTTGTGCACCATGTCCGGACCTGGAGCCTTCCAGTTACTTGTTCTTTTCAAAACCGTTGGAACATCTAAAGCTGTGATGTTAGGCAGCTCCATTTCAGGGTTATTGCTAGCTCTTGACTTCTCTAGTTGGAACCGCGCAGAGTTTAAATTGCTTCTGTTCGTTTTCCCCCAAACACTTGACCAATAGTTAGTCATTTCTTCCAATTGAGGCACGTGGGTGTCTTGCTAGTTGTTTTGTTTTACACTCAGCTCACGGTAGAACCTTCTTTCATCTGCCTGAAAGGTTCCATTTTATTGCCTTCTTGCACTACTTTTCTTGTAACGACGCAGTCTAGCAGTAAGAACATCAAGTCTCTGCCGCTGAGCGTCCATAATCTCATCCAATCTTGCTGGTGTTAATGTCTCGATGTAACGAGGGTGGATGATTTAAGTAATATGGTGTATCAGCTTTCTGGTTCTATTTCCTTTTTTATATTGAATAAGTCGAACCAATTTGCACCTTACTTTGCTGACATCCATATCCAACCTGATCTTCCATGGTGGATCTCGCTCCCTGCCTGGAGCAAAGACTGCATTTGTAGGCCTAGTTCTGCGGCCCAACGTTCTAACGGTTGCCACAGCTGCACACTATACAAGAGTTTGCACCTCTAACGCAGTTTGTGTTGCACGCAGATCATTTGTGATGTTCATCTTGGGCAGATAATGCCTTTGTGTTGGTTCTACATGTCTGAACTCTAGTAAAGCATGACCAAAATTCCTTTGAAGGTGCTGTAGGTTTTCTGGGATTTCGCTGTTCGGATCATCGTTATTAATGTCCAGATGTAGTTCTAGTGGATCCGGTACTTGATGTTCATTATCCCAAGCACCTATGCCTTCTGCTTCGATCAGGTCTTCATTGTCCACATCTTCCAAGGGAAGTTCATCAATAGGAAGCTGCTGTTCCACTTCCATTTAGATGGCAGCTATTTCAACAGCCGAAAGCAATCTATTTACAGATATTGATCGTTTTTGATCTGCTAGATTCTGCTCTTTTATTCTTGTGGCTGGTTCTGGGTACTTAAGTAAGAAGAGTCGATGATGTTCTCTTCTTACACTTTGCCCGCTTTTCTTTGCCAAAAAATAAAAGCGCATTACATCTCTGTTCACATGGTATGTCCACTTTAATCGCCTTCTTGGTTGTTGAACCTCTGCTTCTGGCTCTGGTTGTATTGGGCCATCTACCTTTGGAGGACGTGGCGGCGCTGGATCATTACCAGGTTGAGGAAGAACATCAATTGCCGCTGCTTGTTCGTGTTGCGCGGCTTCCTCTAACAGATGTTCATTGCCGTCCTTTTTTCCCACGCCAAATTAACCTGTTCCTTAATCTCCATTGCTCGATCTTCTGAGATGTGTAGATTAGTCCTGACGTCCTGCACCTTAGCGGTAAGATCTCTTAGAGCGACTTTCTCTATTTGAGGAGAATTTGCAGCAAATGTCGTTCTAAAATTGTATCCTTATTCGCGTGGTGTTTCAAACTTCGCACTTTCATAATAGAGACGCTCCAATTCTTCATTCATTGTGGTATCCCACTTGATGGTCTCCCACGGTATTTCTGTTGAGGTGGTTGGCTGCAAATAGCTAACGCTAGCCAAAGTATCCTCACCAGGCACAGTTGGTGTTCCACTGCATACCGTTTGTCGCAGATATTCTTGCTGGCTCCAAGGGCGCCCCGACGATCCTCGGGAAGCGACAAGCGTTTCAAAATTTTCAAAAGACTCGCCATAAAATTGATGGGTTTTGGTGTTCCTCTTAGTTACTTTCCTCTTCGTTCTCTGTCTGCCTGGCATGGGAAACCCTGTTAGTGGTAATGCTACAGCCAACATAGCCGTCAAATTCATGAGAGGAAAGATCAAGCCCTACCGCAACGACAACGCGAGAACACCTTCGGTATTATTATTTTTTTTCAAACTTGTTCTCGGGTCTCACAAAATTGTTATTAGTGGTTCCCCATTTGGGCTCATTAGTATCCAAGGTCTTTTTTTCAGGCGTCATTCACTCTACTCACGTTTCCTTCACGTCCATGCATTTTCTCATGCAAGCTCTTGTGTTTCTATGACTTCTTATGTATCTTCGGATTAATGTCTCATTCACAAATTCTAACAATACTTTCGGCGGTCTACCTCTGGGCATTCTGCTATTTACTTTACCTGCTCTCTAAATTTGAATTAGTAGAAATTTTACTAATTCATTCAGTATACTTAATTTTAATTGATACCCGTTAGTTCCCGTTAGATCACTGAAATTAAGCAGTGTTGGGAGCGGTTAGTACTTGGATGGGTGACCGTCTGATACTACTGCGTTGCTGTTGGCGGTCGTGGGTGTGGTGAGCCCACACTTGTTGTTATTTACTACAAGAAACTATCTACCTAAAAAACACTACCCGAATCGGGTAGTGTCACGCTTACCCCTAGAGGCTCGCCGAAAGGGAAATAGCTTAATGATATACTACTAATTTTAACAGTACAAATACCGTAACTGAAGTAATCAGTTATACCGTAACTGCAGTGAATCAATTATAGACTTAGAACAAATTGATAGAGGAACAATTTTTAAATTAAGCTTTCGTTTACACTCTAACATTATTTATAATAATAAAGTATATTTTAAGACTTTCGTTTTAATAAATGAATAATAAATTATTACATGTGCGAACAAACTGTACATTTTAAACGATTTCACATTTAAAAATGGTGCGCAAATATATTTGAAACATAACCTCTTAAAATTAACTGATTTCTTCAATACAACTATAACTGATCAATTAGTAATTTTCGTTTTACTAATTCAATCAATACAATTCTACTAATGATCAGTGACTCAATTCTAGCTACAGCAATTAGTAGAATTTAACTGATGATCAGTTATATTTTACTAATTCAAATTGAGAGAGTGTATACACCTGTTTGGTCATTTGTTCATCTTTCATTCTCTCAACATGTCCGAACCACCTTAACTGATTTATTTCCAATATGTCAACTAGTGTCTCTCCTGTGCCACATTTTTTAAAGATTATCTCGTTTCGGACTTTGTCCATCAGTGTTTTCCCGAATACTGTGCGCAGAGGTTTCGTGCCAATCGCGTTAATTTTACTCTTGTCCTTTTCTTGACAGGTCCATATCTCGCTACCGTATAGTACAATCCGTACAAATATAGAATTATGTATGATCATTTTAGATGTTTTTGATATGTCTTTATTTCTGAGAATGGACCCTGCTCTACCGATAAGCTTCTTACCCTCATTTATGCTCCTATATAATATCCCATCTATTTTTCCGTCGCTAGTGAATAGGCTACTCAGATATACGTACTTGTCAACTTGCTCTAATCTCTCATCATTTAGGACAATGTTGCAGACTATCTTTTCACTTTTTCCTTCAAACACCATGACCTTTGTTTTATTTACGTTAATTTTGAGGCCCATGTTCTTTATGCTTGACTTTATGCTTCGTTGAAGAGGGCCATTCTTAGACACTTATCCATAATTATAATAAATAGCAATGAGAACATAACGCATCCTTGTCTAACATCCTGAATTATATCAAACCAGTCACTCAGATTACCATTAACTCTTACACTCGCTTTACTACCTGTATATATTGTTTTTATTGCTTCTAGGAGCCACCCATGGACTCCGTACTCTTTAAAGACTTCCCAAAGTTTACTTCTATTTACCTTGTCAAATGCTTCTCAAGGTCAACAAATGCACAGAAAACTTTCTTTCCTACTCTGAAGCTTTTTTCTCTGATCTGTCTTAAGCTAAATATCTGATCTGTACATGATCTTCCTGGCATAAATCCACATTGGACTTGCCATATATTTTCTCCTGTAATTTGCTTTACTCTGCGAATAAGTATTTTTGAACATATTTTACTTAGTGTACTTAATAAGCGCATACCTCTGTAATTATTCCAGTTGCTTTTATCTCCTTTTCTTTTGTATATTGGTACGATAATTGCTTGTCTCCAATCGTCTGGGACTAGTCCCGTCTCGATACATAAATTTATCATTTCGCACAGCCTGTGAGGTATGTACTCGCCACCGTATTTCAGCATTTTGGCGCTAATACTGTCTACACCAGCAGCCTTACCATTTTTTAAGCTCTTAATTGTATCTCTAACCTCAGTGACACAAACTTTTTCAATTGGGTTTTCTAATGCATTATTTTCTATCTCGCAGTTCTGTTGCCCTATATCTTCACATCCTACTAATTCTTTAAAAAGTCTTTTAAAGCGTCTACTATTCCGTCTGTATCATGTAGCATTCCACCTTTGCTGTTTCTCTTGCTGACAAGCTCTGTACTTTTACTTCCCTATATATTTTTAAATAATAGTATCATGGTTCCTTGAAATTCGTTTTGTAATTTCTTCTGTTCTAATTTTATCTTTACTTTCCTTGTCTAGTCGTTTAACTTTCCTTTTTTTGTTTCTGTAATAATTTTCAAGTCTATTTCTCTACTCATCGTTAATACCTGTGATGTTTGACGTTATCTCGTACGCTTCTTTCATTTCTTGTCGGGCTGCCTTCATTTCATCATTCCACCATGCATCATCAGGTTTCCTTCCTACAACCGCCGTGCCACATACTTCAATCGCAGGTTTAACAATTATTTTGAAAATCTGTTCGCACTTCTTGTGTCTGTAAATGTTCAACCTTGATTCGCGTTTGTTTAGTTTTTCTGTTGTTTTCTTTCTTCTCCATCCCCGCCCTAAGTTTATTTTGGAGACTAAAAGGTATTCAGTATATCAGTATTGCTTTCGGAACCCCTCATGACTCGTGTATCTTTAACTAGTTTTCTTAGTCTTTCATCCGCAATAACGAAGTCAATTATACTGCGGTTATTTCCTTTACGCCAGGTTAACGTGTGGATCATTTTATGTTGAACCCAAGTATTTGTAATAAATAGGCCCTTTTCTAAGCATAAGCTAACTAACTTTTCCCCGTTCTAATTTTTTCTTGGATCCCCGAATTACCTAATACACTTTCTGTATCTGTATCTTGACGTTGGACGCCGATTCATCCATTCATATCTCCTAGAAAAATTATTCTTTCACCTTGATTGCAAGAACTAATTTTATCATTTAAAGTGTCCCAGAGGGCGGCTTTGACTTCCCTCGGGTCCCTATCAAGTGGGGCGTAGCACACTATGATGAACAATCTTCTGATTACTATCTTCATTCTAGCCCACAACAATCTGAGAGATACAAAATCATGATCTTTGAGATGCTGACCCCTTGACTACCATGTGATTCACTAGCTATCCCTGACCAGATTTCAAAACCGCCTTGTAACACCCCATTTTCTATGTTTCTACATTCGCGACCCTTTTTTTTCGTCTCAGGTACACATAAAGAATCTATTTTCCTTACATGCATAGTGTCTCGTAGTTCTCTCACCTTAAGATCATTCATTCCTCTAGCATTCAAAACACTCAGTCTCCATTCATCGCCTGAAACTCGACCTTAACGTTTCCCGTGTGTATGCATTCCGGTAATCAAAGTTTTAGTCTATTCCGAGGAATTTTATTGTTTGTATTATTCATGGTTTAAATTGTACACCCAACTACCACCTTTATGCGTGAATTTTGTTTTGCGAGTCGAAAAACATGTATAACTTAAGAAGTAATTCGTCGTATGGTGGAGAGTCTTGTTGTAACGTCAGTCCCAC
>CAKNWW010318003.1:0-11094 GCA_932074435.1 Andricus kollari | reverse complement strand
TTTCTGATTTTCTAATATGAAATGGAAGATGGGTTAAAAGTTGAATAGCAGTGATATCAGACACTTTTTTCTGTTGAATTAAATCCAGAACGAAAAGGGCAGATTCCGAACTTCCGATTTGAGGCAGAGCTTCCAAAAACATATTTCTAAAAATATTGTTCAGTAATATTATTATTAATCGATTTACATTCTATTCAAGATAATATTATTTAAAATTATTCGTACCTTACAGTTTCGTCTTTATAGCTCGTTCCTGAAATACTGTTGTACACTATTAGCAAATCTTCTCGGTTTAAAGATTCCAGATAGTAAAGAAGGACAGATATTGTTGTATTGTGCAAATTATTTATTTCAGTATCTAATCCGGGATTTTCGAGACGTTGGCTTAGACGATCGAGGAGAACTGCAATCTGTTTTAATGTTCCATTTAAATTTTAGAAAATTAAATCATTTTGTACCAAAATTTTGTACTGGCATTATTTAATGCTTCAAAATGTAATTTTTTTAATTTTTGAAGGTCTCCCTCACTCCTTAATATTAATTAACATTTAAGTAATATTTAATAAGAGAAAAATGTAGTTATCACTTGAAATAGAAAATTATTTCATTTATTAGTGAATAATTTGAATTTCTCAGTTCATATTTAATATTTAAAAAATGAATAAAATCCTTACAGTTTTAAATACAGCTCCTTTTTCAAGAACTCCTCGACCTTGAGTTAAATCAGTCTCAGGAAGTTCGTGCTGAAGATTTTTTATTTGCATTGAATCACTTTTTAATTTATTTGGCGCAGTGATGTTCTTTACAGACAAAATTTGAAAATGCTGCCTGAAAAAATAGTCTTATTTTATAGTGAACAAATACTGCAATACGAATAAATCTCTTAATCTTTAAATATCCAGTATCTCACTAGAATTTAGAGATAATGAATAATTTTATTTAAAAATATAAATTCAATGCAATCGATTTGAGTAAAAATATTAGCGAGACTTTAAAAATTAAAATACCAAATCTTCGGAATCATTTTTCTTTTCATTAAATTTATATTTAAATCTACCATGAATTCATTTAAGCTTACTGAGTGAAGATATATTGAGCTTCTCCAAGACTTTGAAATGGTTGAACATAAATTCCTCCAGTTGCGTTGACGTACGAAATTGTAATTTCACTATCATTTGAAAATACTCTGTAAAGTCTTTCACTGGATTTTAGAAGAGGATTCTGTAAAAGGATCATTTTAAAGAAATTTTGATAGATTTGTAAATAATAGATAAATTAGGTGTAAAATTAAATATACCTGATCATTATTAGGACATTGCATTTGTGGAACATTGCTCCATGTTCTGTGTGGATGTCCTCGACATGTTCGAGGGTCCACTGTTTTTCTGATCAATTTTTCAGTGGATGATTCATTTGTAACCACGCACTCAATTGAACATTGGCCATAGTGATTCACCTAATATAAAAAGTTACACAAATTTATTTCATTATTTTGTTTTCATTGGATACAAATATAAACTGCTAATTTTAATATTTATATCTTTTTTTTTGGAAGATTTGAATTTCAAGGATTTTTCCCAAATAAAATGGAACTTTATCTTTCACTAAATCCCAGAGACAAGGAAAATTCTTCAGAAAATTTATAAGTGATTAAATTCGTGGGATTGCAAAGATTTAAAATTTGTCCAGCCCTTTAAATATTGCAATCCGAGAGTGCTGGAAATTAGTTTAAAACGTATTTGATATTAACTATTTTACTGTTGACCCTATTCTAAAATTAATAAAGTAATAATAAAATAATTATTAAAAACAAGAATTTAAAAAGATTTTACCTCAATTGAATTGAACGCCATTTGTTTTTCCAGATTGCTCAAATCCAATTGAAAAACACCAGCAATTCCTCTTTTAATATTTGTAGCCCAGACATGTTCTGCTTCAACGCTAAAATTTTCGATAAGACCCATTTTGTATTCAACCTTAAAAGGTTTCAACAGTTCCTTAATACTCCCATTAATGTCCACATTTTCTCCTTTTTCGTCATTTGGTCCATTCCATGAGTTTGTTCTTATTGATTGTAGCTGAATAAAATGTACAATTTAATCAATAAACTGAACAGAAATGTTTGAATTAAAAACAATTGTAATGAATTTTTACCTGCATAAATGTTGAATTTTCCACAGCCCTAATGGTCAAGATTCCTTCGAAACCCCATGAAGATGAGGCCCTTGAGGGCAAAAGAACTCCCGTATTCGAAATTGCCTCATAAGAATAAATGTATTCTTTTCCTTTCGTAAACAAACTTTCTGAACGAGTCATATATAGAAAGATAAGAATAAATGTAATTCTTTGTCCATAGTGTGGCGACAGAAGTCTGTCAAATAAATCTAAAACAAACAGATAAAAACTTCATTCTATATATAATTTATATATAAAATTAGAAGAAAAAAATGTATATAAAATTTTGAAATAAAAAATTACTCAGCTTTGAAGTTTAAACTCAAAATAACACAAATTTGAATGAATGAATCAGAATTTTGTTATGGGGGTTTTCCATTTTAAATTTTAGGGCTTTTTAATTCAAACTTCCCTTTTTAACGCTTCAATTAAAAATATTAATTCTAAGCCTAAAAAAAAGGTGAAATTATTAGCACTTCAGAAAAAGTATGGAGAGGCTTTAAAAATGAGACGATTTTAGAATGAAGTTTAAAAAAATAAACAATCTTAGGTAGAACATGTTCAGACTCGTTCTGGAATCAAATCAAATAATTAAGAAATCGCAATTTAAATTACTGACATTTTAAAAAGCATAAAACGCTTTCCTCAACTTTCACTTTCAGCTTGGAACAATTCTTCCGATAGAATTTCCAAAAATACTTCCAATCGATAAACTTAGTTCAATTAACAAGAGGAGCTAAAATTAGCGAAAATCTTTTTTAAAAAATAGAACTTTAAAATAAAAAATGTAGGTAAATACCTGGAGATCTCATGGCGAAGGAGCCGTTTCGGTCCACAACTGAACTGCGTTTACGAAGTCAAGAGATGACCTCCCTGTATCTATCTTATTGAGTCACGTACATATATAAAATTGAAATCTATGAGTCTAATGTTCCGCTCTCAATTACAATCGTAAATTTCAGAACATCTTTCTTATTCAATATTTTGTAACAAATCAACTTCCCTCCTTTCTCTTTTCTTTTTAAATATGTGACTGATATCTAATATTAAAAAATGGAAATGAAAGATAATATCCACATCAAATAGACTTGAGACACTATATGAAATAACCAGAAGGATTAAGATAAGGAGATCTTTGACCCTTTACCTACCAACATGTGCTTCATTATCTGTTTTCCAGGCTGATAAACTAAAATGATTCTCTAATTACGAGTTCAAACGCATTTTTGACGCCTTTCAGAAATTAATAAGATTTATCGACAAAAATTTAAATACCGGGAATTCCGATTATTGATACTGATCCATACTGATCGATTTGATTTTAATTGAAAAGTTATAAGTTACAGAGATAAATATAAATCTAAGGGAGGAAATTAAATATTGTAAATAACACGAGCAAAATTTACTTCCCAGTCCTGTTTATTTTCTATTTGGATAATATGTACATAATAAAATTATTAGGATGTCGTTCTAAAAAGTTTACTATTAAAAGCTGTAGCGTAAACTGTACAAAATTCTATAATTCTGTTCGTCGACAAAAGTGATGTAAATTTATTATTTTATGCGGCATTTACAAGAGTAGTGTCTTTATTACAAATCAACCACGAGTTTTTTAAAACTATTTAGAGTCGAGGAAAGTAAAGCAACTTCAGGAAATTCGACCAAGTCGATTCAAGAAGGCTTGATTATTTTCAGAATAGCTTTTGAATATTCCCAGGCTTCACTGTAACAAAAAAATAGAGTATGAGTTCAAATTTTAAAACTATTAAAAATATTCTTAGACCTATATCGACAAATCGAAAAGTTTATCGACATGTAATAATTTTAAATGTTTGAAAGACTGCTGATTGAATTTATATATGATATAGAGATAGAGAGATTTCAAAGTTTATTAAAAAATTTAACACTCAAAAGCAAAATTCTACATTGTAAATAATGTATTTTATATTAGAAAGCATACTTATGAGCTGGATTTGCTTGATCTAAAAGATCACTCAGTTGTTGAATTAAAGCGGCGAACATCTTTAATTGTTCAATCGTTTCACCTTGCAGCCAGGCTCGAGGAAGAGTACTCATAATCTGTAAATAAAATTTAATTTTTAAGTAAATGTGTAAATTTAGAACTAGAAATTGTAAAGAATTGAATACAAAAGCTTTTGATCAGAAGAATGTAAATTTAAGATATTTATATTACAGAACCATGAGCATTTGGAATTTGTACAATTTTTAACAATTTGATTTTGAAATGACACTAATTTTAACGCTACAATTTAATAGTCAATTTTAAATATTTTAAATTCAGAAATTGATTAATTTCCAATATATTAGCTTTGAAATTATGAAATTAAAAAATGGTAAATTATTTGCACTTTCAATAAATATGAAAAGAAAAGGGGTAGGGGGGAATAAAAAAAAGTGAAAAGTGATTCTGATGTTTGAAAATATAAAACATTCAAGTTTTAAATAATGCAATTAAAAAGGTTTCAAGGGCCAAAGGAACCACGAAATAGAAGCTAGACCACTTTATAAACTTTATTCAATTCCAATTTAGAAATCACAGATAAAATTGAACTCATACCATATTTGCTTTTGAAAGCGCGTCAGTTGGTGGTGATACTCTCAATCCAGCTAAAAGGTATCGATTCAAAAGTGACCCTAATGCCAAATTCTTCAGTCGATTGTCTCCTAAAATTCCTTGCCAGCTGAGCAAATTCCTTAGAAGCTTCACCGCCATCGCAAATTGCCTTTGAAAGAACTGATGTTTAGGATCTAATACTCTGCAAACAGAAAAACAGTTTAGTTTAGTATATTTCAAATGTTGTAAATTAGATTTTTAGAAAGCTGTCCTTTGACAAAAAGTACATACTGTTTAGGGAAAATTGGAATGAAGACATCATTTTCAACGGCGGATTGGATTTTATCAAAGATCGCGTTAAAAAGTGACTGCAACAATTTACTCGTGTCGTTCATATTCGGATAATCTCTTATTAATCGATTTACTGTTCCTACGAGACGAAGAGTTTGGGAAGTGGACATGGGGTCCCAAATCTTTTCGACAATAGCTGTAACAAAATTTGAAATAAATTAGTATTTAAGTATTATATTTGAATTTGAAATCAGTCGAGAATCAGAAAAAAAACTTCGATCTTAAAAACCTGAAAATTAGTGATACTTACAAGTTAATTTAGGAATAACGATTTTTTCTATAGAGGATGGAACTAATCGAACATCCGGATCTTTTCTTAGCGACTCTTCGGTTTCCTTGCTGTTCCAAGCGTAGACAAGTAACGAACTATACCATTTTGTTCTTTCTAAATCCGTACTTTCCTGTAACAATTTCATTTAACCGTAGTATACACATTGAATCTACTATTTATCTGTCAAATTTAACTCAAATTATAACATATAACTTTAAAACTTCCAACTTACCATTATAGGATTCCAGGTAACAAGTTGCAATTTTATTAGAGGGGAAATGATTTTCGGTATACACAAGGATACATACGCGTCCGAGTAAGTTTCAAAATCTCTTGATTTCCAGGTTTCAAACCTGGAAAGAATTCCTTTTACTGTGCAAAAATCATCCACTACGTCGGAGAAAACATCCTTGGTTTCATCATCGACCTCCTCTGTAAGAAATATATATTTTTTTAGTAAAAAATAGAGAACAGGATGTTCACTTAAACTTCACTTAAATTATTATCAAATGCTAATTGCTCTATTATATACATATTGAAGAGAACTAAACATTTTAGAACTCCAATGTAAAATATATAATTTAAATTATTGCAAAAGTGATTTCAGACTTCCCAGTCCAAAATGCTCTCTAAATAGGGGAAATAGAGTGCATTTTCATGAAACTATGAAAATAATAAGAGAATAAATTATTTTAAATAACATTCATGCAGGTACCATATTCCTAAGATTTCAAGTCGAAATATATTGCATTTTTAACAGAACAGTGGAATTTACATACAAAAAATAGGAATTTTTAAGCCATAAAGACGAATCTTTCAGAAGAAAGTTGAATTTTCAACAAATTAATTAGATCATTAACCAATTAGTAGAATTTTTAACCAAAAAAGATAAATTCTGGGAGAAAAATATAATAGTACACTTTTCACTTTAAAAGAATTAACTTTCAACCATAAAAGATGAATTTTTAACCAAAAAAGATGACTTTTCAATCTAAAACGACGAATTTTCCATTCAAAAAGTCGAATGGTCAATAAAACAGTTAAATTTTCCATCACAAAATATTACTTTTAAACAAAATAGTTGAATTTTCAACAGAATAATGAAATTTTCCATCAAGTAGTATAATTTGTAACCAAAAAAGATGAATTTTGGACTAAAAATATAATAGCTGTCCTTTCAATTAAGAAAAATGAATTTTCAACCAAAAAGATGACTTTTCTACCAAAGTTGAATTCTCAATCCAAAAGGACAGATTTTCTATCAGAAAAGATGAATTTTTAACAAAACAGTTTACTTTTCAACAAAATAATGAAATTTTCCACCAAATAGTAAAATTTTTAACCGAAAAAGATGAATTCTGAACCCAAAATGTCATAGTAGACTTTTTAATTAAAAATATATAACACGTGAGTGCCATAAGGCACACTCCAACTTAAAATCAGTTTTTATCGAAAAGCGGTTTTTTCAAATCGTTTGCGTAACATTTCGAGTACCCTATATCATAACTTTATTATGCCAATAGTCATTCATTCTATAAATATAGGTCAGCTATATAATAACAATGTTAAATATTTAAATAGGAAGTTTTTTGTTCTCAGATATAAAAGAACTTTAGTATTTGAACGATCCATCAACATCACCTTTAAATTCTTGAATATATATTACCTATAAAAGTAACATTCAGTTTTGAATGATATATTATCTTTGAAATCTTAAACTTAAAATGATCTTCGATATTTTAACATTTTTTCCCGAAGAGCGAGACGATATTTATTGCAAAAGTAAAAACAAATCTGAAAAATTCCCGGCTATTTCCCGGCACTCAAAATACCAGGCTACTTCCCGGTTTTCTCGGCCAGTGGCCGTCCTGAAGAAATAGTGAGCAGGCTTCGCAGGCCTGACAAAATAACATTACAAATACGAGTTTAAAGCGTTTCAACTTGTCTCTTACCTTTAGCTTGTTTAAAAGCGAGATTTTGTTGCTCTGTAACTTCGTCATCGCTCGACATTCCATCCAAGTGTCTCGGTAAAGTTGGAGCCAATTCTCTCGCTCTTCTGCGTCGAGCTCGCCTTCCTTCTCTTTCCGTTGCCCTTCGAATTCGAGCATCATCTTCTGGACCTCTCCTTACAGTCTGACCTCCTGGTTAATCAAAAAGTAAATAATGAATACAATTGGAATTTAATGAGAAAGAAGAGCATCGATGTGAAAGGTCTTAATTTATTTTTTCAGAGTTTAGAGAATTTATCTAGAAAAATGTAACTGACTTGAAGCAGTGGTGATTTCTTCAGCTTGATCCCTCGTATCTTGTCGACGTCTCTCCATGATTTCAAGTGACCTCTCGCTGTAAAGATCTAACCAGCGCTGCTCCAGTCCATGAATTTGAGGCAGCTAACAAAGAAATCAAAGTTAAAACAATGTTCGCTGAGATCGCTCAATGTCTTTGGAAGTCAGAGGATAAAATATCTTTATTCAAAAAGATCAGCAGTATTAATTAAGTATGGGAAATGAGAGCCAACCTTCCAAAGTCATTGCTGTTTTTCTTTAATACTTACTTGACAATAATAAACATATTTCACTACAATTTGTGTTATTTGATTTCTTAGCAAGTGAAAATTTAGATTCGATCAATACAGAGAAGATTGAGACCCAAGGCAATTTTTCAAATTATGGAAGACCAGCATTTTCAATGCATTATTTCTCGATACTAAAATTGTTTTGCAAAGAGATTTCCAATTTTTGTATAATATATACATGGTATCAATTGGTGAAATTGAAACCCTCCTTTCGCGTGGAATGTAAAACCCTGGTGCTCAGAGAAATAAAAACGTGACAGCGTATCAACCCACCTTCTCATCAAGACACTCTACCAAGTCAGTGACATACCCACGCAACTCTTGGTAATCTTTGAAGCGTCGTGCTAACATCGGTGCACGTTCTTCTCCCTCGTCCAGTTCCTTCACCGTTTGCACTAATTCCAGATGTAGCTGCTCATAATTCGACTGATGGCGTTGATGAACTTCCTTCAAACTTTCCAATCTGATAACGGACAAATTTAATTAAAATAGACGAATAGAAGAATTTATATCAGGGTTCGGTCTCACTTCAGAGATCAAAAATAGTGTTATAGTGGCATAAATTTGGACAAATAGTAGCAAAATTTCGAAAAATGTCTTTCTTTAGGAATACAAAGTACACGTTTCAGATAAAGAACTCCAGTTTGTAATTTTTTGGTAAGAAAAAGTAATCAAACTCTGTACGTATAGAAAAATACAGAAAATAATAAACAATGTGTAGTAACTTGAATTTTCTTCTTTCTAGCATAAAATCCTATAGATTTCCAAAATATATTTGCACAATTGAAAGTAATTGTAAAACCTATTCATTTTTTTAAAGATATAAGGAATACAGAAATGGAAGAAAACAGTATTATAAAGAAATGGAATAAAATTATATTGATAATATTGCATTCTATGCAGATATTTTGAATTTCTAAAAGATTGGATTGTGTAAATTCTAAGCTTAAATTTATAGAAGTGCTATTTTGTTATCATTTGATGAACATTTGCATAAAAATTCCTAATTGAATTTCTTATACCAGGGACCGAATACATTTTAAATCAGGCTCAGGTCCAGGGTTGCTACAGAATTTAGATTTATAAATTTCAGGCCTTTTCCATGATTTTTTCAAAGGCAATTAAAAAAAATGCGGAATCTCACGTTGACAATTCCATTCCAGAAAAATTAGGGACTTTTAGAAGAAGAGAAAAATATCATTGACGAACAATAATCGCATAAACTGAAACTAATTAAACTCTGATCTGAAATATTTGCAAAGATTAAGAAAATCCTTGATAATTAATATCTACTTCACTAATTCCAATAAAGTGAATAAATTTCCTTCAAAAACGATAAATTTAATTTTGAAGTGTTTTCAAATCCCAGAAATTTCGGCATACTTTGAATTATTTCTTCTTCTTCTAGTTCTGTTTTTTTTTTTTTGAAATTTAAACTGCATGCATGGTAGGAACATTTAAATTTTCTGTTCCGTTTAATTTCACCTTCATTCAATTTCAAATTTGAACTATTTTGTAAACGGAAAACTTTGACATTTTTGATATTATTAAGATTAATGCTTTTAGTTAGTATTGTTTATTCTTGAAGCCATAAGCATCAAAATATTTTTAAATTTAGAATTTATTAATTTTAAAAGGAAAATTTAAGAAATTGAATTCAGAGTAAATCAAAATTTAAATTCCTCTTTATAGTCTGGATGTTAAGCCGCAAAAATGACCCCGACCTTGCATTCTGTCTATATGGAACCGATTAAGAGTTGTTCATAACAAATTGTCATTATACGGTCCCTGATTTCAGGTGTAAAGTTGATACAATTCTAAATAAAGTCCATATAGACCCTAAAACTCCTATGCAAATTTGTATGGTTTCATTACAAAATACAAGATTTTTCCATCTAACATCCGCATTATTAACATCCAAAATTTAAATTTAAGTACGAAATTCTTGGAGATTAAAAAAATCGAAAACTGACGATCGACTTTCGATAACACACACATAAACGTCTCCATTTAAATTAAAAAATGAATAAATAAATAAAGAGGAAAGAAAAAGAAGGGAACCTCCAAATGCCCTGCCTTTTTTTCCTTGTCTTTTTTTTACTTATTTTTGTTATTAAAATGAAAAACCATTTACAACAAATTTAACATTTCGATGTTCAATCAATACTCTTATTAAGGGATTTGGAGGTTGCCTTCTTTTTCTTTCCTCTTTTTTTAAAATTTTAATGGAGACATTTCAGATTGTCTGTCCAAATTTGATCGTTCGATTCTTGGTTCTTTTAATTTCCAAGAATTTCGTAGTTATATTTAAAAATTGTTCAATTTTAAGCTTTTTTACTTATTATATACAATTTGAAATATAATTAATTTTTGAACGACTTTCAAAGCAAAATATATCGAAAATTAAGGCTCTCATTTGGAAATTATACTTTGAAACAGTACGAATGAAATATGAATTTCAAATGGTACAATTATGAAAGAGTTTTCTTCAAAAAGTCTAAAACGTCGTACAATCCGATGCTTAGGAAACAAAGAATAGATGAATTACAAATATTTTTAATTATTTTTTCTACATATTTACCTTTACGACTTTTTTCCGGTATATATTTTTGTACTTGAGGTGATAGATATGTTATTTTAGCTAATCAGTGAAGATTTTCGAAAATATTTTAGAATAGAAAGTGAAGAAATAGTGGTATTAGTGGAATTTTTGTCAAAATAGTGCCAAAATTGTGGTATCGCTAAAAAAAAGTACCAGATAGTGGCAATAGTGGCGTGAGTCCGAGCCCTGAAAGATATTCGAGATAAGAAATTTAAATGATACAACCTTTCCCGCATTTTATTTAAAACTTCTTTTGGGGCAAGGGGGACGACTTTGGTGGGATCGGGTGGATGAATAGACGGCGGAGGTGGAGGTGCTGGCATCATTATCATTTCTATCGGCATGCCTGTTGCCATCATTGGATTCACGGCCATTCCCATATTATACTGTTGTTGCATTAGAGATTCTTGTTGAACTGCTGCCATCTGCGAATTGAAGTAAAATAATATATAAAAGTCCCAGATCTTTTTATCAACCTATCTGATTTACTTCAGGGTTGCCGCAAAACTTCATTTTCAAAATTACCTCGCTAATTTTTCATTCTC
>CAKNWW010317990.1:1468-13081 GCA_932074435.1 Andricus kollari | reverse complement strand
GTTGCGTTGTTGTCATCAGGCAAGGTCGAAATCCTGTTCAATCGATTCGAGACAATGTTTTCATTTCTATGATTAGGGTTTTGGCGAGAGTTTATAGGTGGAACATTTTGCTTGTTGTGGTGTTGTGCACGTGAGGGGGGTTTTGGTTTTGAAAAGGCCGTGACAGCAGAAAAGGCCTGTTGAAAGGTTGAAATTGGATTGCCCAACGCAGAATCCAAGTCCACATCACCAAGGTTCGGGAAGTTGGAGTAGCCAAAGTTGGGTGCTGGAAGAGGAACCGAACTTAAAGTGGGGGGTTCTTTAAGCAAAGAATTCACATCAAAGGTGGAATTATTGTTTTGCGCGCATTTTTTGCCCTGATAATAAAGACGTGTCGCATCTCTGAAAGGGAGGTTCTTGTAATCCGCAATTTTCCTAATCGATATTTGATCTTGATAAAGTGGGCAGTTTTTATCCGAAGGTAAGTGAGAGCCTTTACAGTTAAGGCAGACGTGGGAATTTTTTTGGGGGCACGTAACTCCTAATGACTGAGGAGCATCACCGCAGAAATGACAACGAGGATTCTTGCACTGATTTGCTACATGCCCGAATCTACAGCAAGCAAAACAGATTTTAGGTTGAGAGATGTAGGGTTCAACTCTTATTCTTAATTGAAAGATGTTGATGAAGTCCGGGATTTCTTGCCCTTCAAATCTAACCTGCATTGTTTTGGTTTGGACGAGGTCCCCTTTGTCATTCTTAAATAGAAAACGACGAGCACTAAGAACCGCACATTTAGAGCTAGTCACCGAATGTTTAGTTATGTCCTCAGTAGTGATTTCGAAAGGAATATCACGCATGATGCCTTCGCGAGCAATCCGATAATTCAGAACAAAAGCAATGAGATCGGATCTGTCTAGAAGTTCCTTACTCTCAACAATCTTGTTCGCACATTTAGCGTCGTAGCATTCAACGAGGACTCGAGAGTAACCCGATTTTTGAATATTTTTGATGAGGCCGGGAAATGAGGTGTGTATCGTTTTTCCCACCACCATCACATGATTAGAATTGCGCTTAGCTTTGGGTTCTACCGTTACGAAAAAAGGTCCCTTGTTATGGATTGTATATCGATTTTTAAGTATCTGTTCCTGGGAGTTAAAGGCTTCAGAATCAGTTGTATGCTAAACTTGACTTTTTTCATTATGAGAAGGAACATTAAGATGAGAGGAGTCCCGCTTCTCCCGTCTCCTGCTTGTAGAGTTAAGGTTATGAGAGGAGGGTTGGGTTGGGAGGTGAGCCACATTATTTGGATCTTGTGAGTTTTGAGAGTGATGGAACTCGTTGTTAAGGTTTTTAAGAGACCTATCTAGCACATTTGCGTCCAAGGTTACGATTTGATCCAAATCTTCAAAATCCATAGCGTTGTTATTTCCTGAACCTACGTTATTCAGGGAATCCCAGGTCCCTGTTGCATCCGCCATTTTATGGTGCTGCGGTCGTGTGGCCTTATTACTCAAAAAACCACCTACCTGCGCTCGGTGAGATTGAATATCGATCCAAGAGTGAAAAAAGGAATAAATGAAAAAGAGGAAGAGGCATAAACTCTTAAAATGTACGTCACGCCAAACTGGTTGGAGTGGTGATAAAGCCTTGAGAACTCAAGATCACAGAACAAACGAACTTCCCTTGACCACAGTCCGAAAGCGACTCCGCAGACACTCCTGTCAATTAGAAGGATCTCTCGACAGCCTGCTACACCTTTTTTCCAGCCACGTTGTTCGTACATCTCATGCCATACAGGCTCAATTCGCCGAACAATCCTGTTGTTTAGGGCAGCTGTAAAGATCTTATACAGTGTGTTCAAACAAGTTATTGGCCTGTAATTCTCTGGGTTGAACAAGTTGGCTTTTTTCGGTAGGAGTATAGTGCGTCCTAACACCAGCCACTGCGCAATGGGCGTCTCTGACTTTAAATATGAGGTGAATATGCGGGCCAAATGTTGGTACGTAGAAGTAAGCTTCTTCCACCAGAAGTTCTTGATACAATCCGGTCCAGCAACGTATTTGTCATCACGATTTCTCAAGTATTCTAGGTAATAAAAAAGGTGTTAGAAATATTTTTTTCCGATATCTCTTTTTTTTATTCAAAGCCAAAATATTGTCAATAGTAGCATAAATTTTGTAAAAAATATGACATCAAGGGATTAACTTTTTTTCTTATCTGATTCTTATCATTTTATACATTCCTTAATTATTATTATTATACCATTAAGCCATTTCCTTTCGGGGTAGAGTTTTTAGGTTGTTCTAGAATTTTCCTGTCATTTATTCAAATAACACGTTTATTCCGCAACACTGCTCCGACCCAGGTTGCTGATCAATCTCTCTAGCGATCACCCCAAGTGAAGAGCCACACTTTTCTGTCCTGGCATACTTCTCTAGCTTCCTTCACGTCCATGCATATTTTCATGCAATCTCTCCTATTTCCCTGAATAGTTTATAATTCTTTTTTAATCCGTTGCATTCCTTTAAATCTGGTGAAAACCTTTAAAATTTATGAAATCTTTAGAAACTACTAGAAGTCCCTTGAAATTTAATTTCATTTGTTTTCCGAAGTTCTCTAGAAATCCGTTTAAATTCCTTGAAATATTTTAAATAGTACTGATATCCTGGATACCTTTTTCAAATCCTTTAAAATTTTCCGAAATTCTTTGAAAACTTTTTAATAATGTTAAACTCGTTAAATTCCTTGGAAATAAAAATAAATGTTTAAAAGATTTTTTTTAACTTCTCTATTTTCAATTTCAAATCCTTTTAAATCGTTAGTAACCCCACACAAATAGAATAACATCCTGTAAAAGATCTTGAAATCTATGAATCCTTTAAATTTTGAGAATCCTCTAAAATCCGTGGAAAACTTCCCATTTTTTTAAATCCCTCAAAACCTATAGAAAATCCTTGCACTCCTATAGAATCTTTTTATTTCGTTTGAAATCGTAAAATCTTCCAAATCTTTTAAATTTCTGAAATCTTACAAAATTTTAATTTTAATTTTTAGTTTCAATTTTTTTTAAATTAAATTCCGTTAAACTGCAAAATTTTAAATTCTAATTTCTTATACATCAAACAGATTAAAGGTTAGTGATTAATGAATATAATTTCACGCTAAATTTTGTAATGTAAAATATTTTTAAATTACGCATTGTGAACTGAATCATTTCATCATTCAAAAAGTTAACAAATGGAATAACAATGAAAAAAGCCAAGATCGAACTTATTTTAAACTGTATTAAATCATTTGATATCAAATATGTGATATTTTGAATGATTGGTTAGATTCTTCTTCTAAAAATTTGAAAAAATTACTTGGGATATAATGTTTGTTGAAAATTAATCTTTTCAGGTTGAAAATTCAACTCCAAGGTTGAAAGCTGAAATACACTCGTAAAAAATAATTTTTTCTGTTTGAAGATTCATAATTTTACCTAAAAATTCAACTGTTTCCTTGAAAATGAACTTTTTTTTACAATTTCAAATTTTCGGGTTGAAAATTCTACTGTTTTATAAAAAATTGTGTTTTTTTCGGCTTAAGACTTTTTTAGTATTTAACACTTTATAATATTTAAAAAATCGATTTTCCATAGTAAAACTTTTTTCATTAACATAATTCAAAGTTGATGCAACAATATAAAAGATTCCTGGGTTCGAGACGAATCGATTTACCTATAATAGTAATACATTTTATAAAAGAATATGGAAGTTATGGTAATTTATATATGTTTAAAATCGATTTTTATACTTAACATTTTCTCATTCTCATAACTTAAAGTTGATGCGAGAATTTAAAATGTTGTGTTGATTTGAGACGAATCGATCGACCTGTAGTATTGATACATTTTATTGAAGAGTGAGGAAGCCCTGATAATACATAATATTTGAAAAAACGGTTTTTTTTTGTAGTGAAACTTTTTTGACTAACATAATTCAAAATTAATTCAAGAACGGAAAAGATTTCTTGATTCGAGGCAAATCGATTGACCTATACTATTAATAAACTTTATTGAATAGTAAGCTCATTTATATTATAATATTTGTAACATCTGTTTCAAACAGAAAAACCAGTTTTAATCGAGATAATTCAAATATGATGCATGAATAGAAAATACTTTTTGAACATAAATTTTCAAATATTCGACATTTTTTAGGTAATTTATTTGTGTAATTGCGTGGCTTGTTATGGATCTGCACATAACTTTTTTACGATTAGGTTTTTATTATTTAATATGCGAGTTTTCAAGCGTATAAAAAATGTACAGACTTTTTAAAAAAGCGTCATATTTACCGAAATCACGAGTTTTATTATTTTTAGCAGCAATTTTCAAATTACCAAACTCACGACTTGGGTAGAGAATGCGAATTTTTTCAATAAAAATTTATCCATTTTTTTACGATTAGGTTTTTATTATTCAATATGCGAGTTTTCAAGAATAAAAAAAATTAATAGACTTTTAAAAAAGCCTAATCTATGCCAAAATCATGAGTTTTATTATTTTCAGCAGCAATTTTTAAATGATCAAACTCACGACTTCGGTAGAGAATGCGCTTTTTTTCATTAAAAATGTATCAATTTTGTTTACGATCAGGTTTTAATTATTCAATATACGATTTTAAAATATTAAGTGTTTGAAACACTTTTGAAACGATTTAAACTAAGTTTTAAAAATACGATATAGAATATCGGTCGCATTTTTTCGGTCATCATTTTCCTGTCATATTTCCTGTCACCGCGAAAAAATGACACAAAAAAAATGACAGGCCTGTCATTTTTTTCGTGTCATACCTTTTCGTAAGGATAGGCCAATCGATTTGCCTCGTATCAAAGAATCTTTTCCGTTCTTGCATCAATTTTGAATTATGTTAGTGAAAAAAGTTTCACTATAAAAAAAAAAACATTTTTCAAATATTATGCATTACCATAGCTTCCTTAATCTTCAATAAAATGTATCAATACTATAGGTCAATCGATTCGTCTCAAATGAACACAACTTTTCTATTCTCGCATCAACTTTAAATTATGAGAATGAGAACATTTTTAGTATAAAAATCGATTTTAAACATATATTAATTACCAAAACTTCCCTACTTTTTGATAAAATGTATTAACATTATAGGCCAATCGATTCATCTCGAACTAAGGAATCTTCTATATTTGTAGCATCAACTTTGAATTATGTTAATGAAAAAAGTGAAACACCGATTTTTAAAACATTATAAAGTGTTGAAAAAAACGCAATGAATATTTTTAGAAATCCTTCGGTCAGTTTCAAAATATTAGTGGTGAAAATAAGTCCTCCAAATTTCATAAATTTATCTCCTACCGTTTTCAAGTTATCGTGTTCACAAAAAAGTGTGACATCCACACACAGATCCACACACAGATCCACACACACTCAGGCACACCCGGACAATTGCTTAGAACATTGTATTATACATTTTCAAATTCAGGAACTTTTAATTAAAAAATTTTAAACAAATTTTAAATGTTTCCGTTACAAGGCTTCCTCTACGAAAAAACCAATAGTTGATATTTTAAACAAAAAAGATTGTAGTTTTAAATTAAAAGAAGTTTAATTCAACGAAAAAGATGTATTCTTAACGAAAAATGTAATACATAGTATCAAATAAAAACGACTTTAATTTGTAATCAAGAAGAGTTGACTTTAATAAAAAAAGATGAATTTTCAACAACAAAAATATGACACGATATGTATTTAAATAAAATAAAGACTTTAAATCAAGATCAGTCGAATTCAACAAAACCAGATGAATGTTCAACAGAGTAACTGCATTCTTAACCAAAAAAAGGTTTGTCAGTTAAGAGAGAAATAAATGTCAACCGAACTGTTAAATTTTTAAGCCAAAAAGGGCGATCCTCTACAAAACAGTTAAATTTTTATCAAAAAGTTCATTTTTCACAAAATGGTTGAGTTTTCTACCAAAATAATAGGATTTTCAACACAAAAAGACAAATTTTCAACAGCAAAAAAAGGATTTTTTTGCAAAAAAGACGATTATTTTACAAAAAAATTGAATGTTCAAACAAATAAATATGACTTTTCGACAAAAAAGTTCATTTTGTACCAAACAGTTGAATTTTCAATTAAAAACGAACAATGTTCAACAAAATAGTTTAATTTTCAACTGAAGTAGTGAGTCTTTAATTAGGAAAATAAATGTTTACTAAAGTAGTTCAACAAGGTAGTTGAATTTTCAATCAAGAAGGTAAGTTTTCTATCAAAAAATACGAATTTCGAAAACATACATGAATTTCCAACTAAAAATGGAATAGTTGGATTTTCATATAAAAGAATTAATTTTTAAGCAAAAAAAAAACGAATCTTCTACAAAATAGTCTTTAACCAATGAAATCAATTTTTCACAACGTAGTACACAGTTTTCAGGCATGCAGTTGAATTTTCAATCTAAAAAGATGGATTTTGGAACGATTAATGTAATAGTTGAAATTTGAACTAAAAATGATTGATATCCTTGGTGGAAAAATTTTTACAAAAAAGTACAACTACAAGAATTTACCGCTACAAGAATCGACAGGAATGTACAGGGTTTGCAGAAAAAGGTTGTTAATATTTAGAATATTGCAATGAGAGAATTTTTAATTAAAATGTATACCTTACGTTTGAAGTTTTTTCTTCAACTATGTAGCAATCGATTGGACACGTCATTTAAAATGATGTAATTGCAATTTTCTCAATATTTGTCGTCCTAGGTCGAAAAAGAACAACTTTTTTATTGCAAACAAAAATTGAACAGTGAGAAAGAATCGAACACGGTCATTGAAATTAAAAGATTCGAACTCTTGAAGATAAAATTTTTTATTTGAAGTTATAAAAACTTAACTGCAAATTAGAACACTCAAAGTCGAATACTTTTGAATTTGAAGCTTTTAAAATTAAAGCTTAAAACTTTCAAATATAAACGTTCAATAATGTACGCGTGTAAAATGAAAGCTTTTAACACCTTTTAATTCAAAATTTTGAAACTAAAAGCCGTTAAACTGCAAAAATTAAAATTTTTAACTTTTACGCATTGTACAGTTAAAAAATTTAAAGAAAGAGAAATCCACACTATCATTTTCAATGCTATAAATTGAAGAATGAATCACAAAATTTATATCATTTTAATCAATTTTGAGCTAGAAACATTAATTTATAAATCAAAATTTGTATTGAAACCTTTTTAAAAATTTTCTTAAGAATTTGTTTAAACAAAGTCATTAAAAACATTTCCAGAAATCTAATGAAAATTTTCTTATTATCTTGGAACTCGAATTTTTCCTACTTTTTTTTTAAAATCCTGCAAGATTAAAAAAATCGCCTTAAAATCTTCCAGATTCTTTTTTGAAAATTTTGGAAATATTCTTTTTAAATTAATTTAAAAAAAATAATGTTTTAGAATCTTTTCAAGTTTCCAATTATTTTTTTATCTTTTCAAAACTTCTAAATATATCTTAAATTTTTCAAAATGTGTCACTGAATGCTAATATCTATTATAATAGGAAAAGTTCTTGGTCTTTTTTTTAAATTGTAGTTTTTTGTAGAAACTTATATATTACATATCCTACCAAAATTGACAGTAAAGTACAAGTCCAAATGTTGATGCAGAATCAAAAAGTATTGCCTGTAAAAATTTATATTTTTTTGTTTAAATTTGTACATTTCTACAATAAACTACCAATATTTACAACATAATTGTAAATACAGTTTCCCAATATCTTAACTTTTCTGAAAGCTTGTATTTTTTTGTGAAGATTTGTGATTTTCTATGAAAATTTTTAGTTTTAGTTTTACTTACGTAAAATTTTAAAAAAATTGTATGATGTCATAAACCAAATTGAAAAAATGTAAAATCCTGTCGTTTTCTGTAATACCTTATAGATTTTTACAAAAAAATGAGAAAATATATAAAAAAAATAACAAACAAAAAAAGAATTAATACAAATAACTAATTTCTTCAAGTATTTTACTTTTCTACAAAGAAAATACAAGAAGAAATTAGTTATTTGTATTAATTCTTTTTTTGTTTGTTAAATTTTGTACATTTATTTATAAAAAAATACATGTTTTAATACAAAATTACAGTTGTAGAAATTTTCTACTCTTGAAAAAATTTTTTTCACCAGTCATTCAGCCAAAAATGGAATAGATGCATTTTTAAATGCGGAAAAGTAATTTTCTAAGAAAAAAAAAATTTCTACAAAATAGTTCAATCCTCGACCAATGAAATGAATTAGTATCAATGTAATTCAACTTCCAAACAAATAGTTCAATTTTTAATAAAAAAATATGAATTCTCAACGAAAAATGTAATAGTTGATATTTCAACCAGAAAAGGATTTTAATTTTAGCGTAGGGGTTCCCTCGTCTCCTGCATGTTCCTGTATAGGTTCATGTACAGGTTCGTGTCTTAATTTCTCATGCTGACCCTATAAAGTTTCTTGTGCTAGATCTGGTCTTCACTCTAGCAAAGGCACACGTGCAGGTATAGTTACGGGACCCCGTATAGGGGTTTTCCAGCAGTGAAGGCCCTGAAAAAATTAAATACTGCGAAGAGGTTACGAAGCAGTGGAGAAAAACTTCTTTCCTTCGCATTTAAAAACATAGACCACATTCCCAAATGAATATTCTTAGCACAGGATTACTATTTAAGCTCTAATACCACGCTACTTCCAAACTGTTGAGCAGAAAGACCTAAAGAAAATGAAATACTGCAAAGAGGTTACGAAGCAGTGGAGAAAAACTCTTTTGCTTCGTATTTGAAAATATAGCTCACATTCCCACATAAATATTTTTAACCCAGGATAACCAAAAAAGCTCTAATAGAAAGCTCATTTTAAAACTTTGAGCGAAAGGACATAAATAAAATTAAATATTGCAAAGAGGTTACGAAGCAGCGGAGAAAAACTCTTTTTTTTCTTCGCATTTAAAAACAAAGTCCACATTCCCATATAAAATATTCTTAGCCCCGAATTACTACTAAAGCTTTACAAAAAAGCTCCTTCCAACAATTTGAGCGGAAGGACCTGAAAAAAATTAAATACTACTAGGAGGTTACGAAGCAGCGTAGAAAAACTCTTTTGCTTCGCATTTAAAATTATAGACAACATTCTTTCATCAGTTTTCTTTTAGCCCAGGGTAACCAAAAAAGCTGTCATGATGAGCTCCTTTTATTAATTTGAGCAGAAACAGTGAATTCAATATTTAATTTAATTTAATAATATTCATGTGAGAATGTCGTCTTTCTTTTCAAATGCGAGGGAAAAGAATTTTTCTCCGCTGCTTCGTAACCAGGAATCAGTCAGTTTTATTAAATCTGTGAAAAATACATAAGGTTTGAAACAACTTAATTCGTTTCAATTCACCTGACCCTAAAGCCAACAACTTACATCAAATATTTCTACACAATTTAATTTTTGAGGGTCAATAAAATCCCCCAGAAATTATTATAAAACAATAAAATAAACAATTATTTTAAAAATTTAACTTTTTTCTAGAAGTTGAAAAATAAAAATAAGATTTATGAAAAAAGTTCTGAAAAATAAAGAGTAAGTTTGAAGAAAGAAACAGAGGTTTGGCAACTGACAGTAATGAATAAATGAACAAAGAGACGATGTTGAAAAATGGATATTTTTATTAAACATAAGAGGAACAACGAATCGTCTCATAAACTCATAGAGCAAGTTATATTTTCAATCGCCGCATCTCTTTCACAGCAATATTTCACATTATTAACAATGATTCTTTTAATAATAGAACAATAACAAATATGTATTACAACAGCCTACATAAGATATTTCCATTTACGAGGAACAAAACCGTAAAAATGTTGCTACACACGTATCTAAAATTCGACATGGTTTTACGTAATCACTGAAATGCCTATTTTAATCTAAAGAGAGAAAAGGGTTTCCTCCGGGTTGAGGCAAACACACGATAATAACAAAGAAAATTGAACAGCTCTTCATTTACGAAGAAATATTGTGCAGATATGCCGACGCAGAATTCAGGAGTCCCAGTCGTTGCTTTTGCTTTCGCTGCTCCGTCATCTACAACAAAAAATAACAAGTCCTATTAATTTTTCCTTAAAAGATTTATTTAAAAAAATGTCCTTCTTGTAGACTTGGTATTTAAAATTGTTCAATCTAAAATATTTACATTTTGAATACAAGTTGCAATTAATTTTCATTTTTTTTATTGTTTAGTTACTCTAAATGTAAATCGACCAAGTTCACATACACAGTTCTTTTTTTATAATTATCTATTCTTCATGATTCTTCAATTTTGAATGTTCTGATTTTAGATGTCAAAATTTTGATAGGTACAATTTGGCATTTTTCAATTTTTAGAATATTGAATTGAAGGACTCAAACTAAAAAAGCTTCTGTATTTTAAATGCGTCAAATTTCAAGATTTTGAATATCCGTTGCCGCAAATCTGGAAACTAAACTTAGTTTAGTTTCGGATACATCCATTTAAGATTATTAAATTATCAACTTAGAAGGCATGCATTACAAAATTGCATTTCCAAATCTCTGATTTTAAATATCATATACAGTTTGAAAAAACATTATGCATTAATCTTATAAATATTAAACACCTTCTAGTACTTTTTACTGTTTTCTAACATCAGATTTCATAGCACAAAATTCTCTCAAAATAGGGCAAATAGTGGAATTTTTAACAAAATGGTCGAATTTTCAATAACAACAAAAATCAACTTCAACCAAAACCAGTTGAATTTTCAACCAAATAGTTTAATTTTCAACAAAATAATTCAATTTTCAGAAAGTGAGATGAATTTTTAACTCAAATCTTTAACAACAAAAATTAATTTTTAACAAACCAGTTCAATTTTCAATAAAAAAAGATGGTTTCTCGACAAAAAATGTAATAGTTGATATTTAAATCAAAAAAGATTTTTATTTTGAATAAAAAACGATTCAAATCAACAAAAAAAGACAAATTTTCAACGAAAAGTTAAATCCTTACACAAAAGAGATGAATTTTCAACTCAAAAAGCCGAATTTGCAACAAAAAAGTTGAATTTTTAACCAAGAGAGAGAAAATATGTCAACCAAACTGTGGATTTTTCAAAACTAAAAATGCCATATTCTCTACAAAACTTCCAGCTCCAAACGATCAATTTTCAACCAAAAAAATTCTCAAGACAAAAAGACGACTTTTCTACAAAACAGTTGATTTTCCAAACTAAAAAGATTAGTTTTCAAGAAAGAAAAAACGAGCTTTGAACAAAAAAGGTAAATTTTCAACCAAAGAGATAAATTTTCAACTAAAATTATGAATCTTTAGAAAAAACTGAATTTTTAAAACAGCAAAAGTGGGAATGCGCATGCGCGTCACGTAAATTTAAAATTGTTTGTTATAACGATTACTTGCTAATATTTATGGCAAAACAACTTGAAATACAATGAAACAGAAATTTGCTTTAATATGACAATTTTATACAATTTTACAGGTAATGCTTGAAAACAGGAGTTTTATATAGTATGAAAAGCGGCACGTTTAAACTTATTGGGAGATAGAAAGTGCAAAAATTT
>CAKNWW010317982.1:0-11873 GCA_932074435.1 Andricus kollari | reverse complement strand
ATATCTAGTGAAAATTTTGAATGAAGTTTCCTAATATATCAGAAAAATAATTTTTTCAATTTTTTGAAAATTTTAAAATATTGAAAAGTATATAACTTTTTTAATTTTGATTAAACTTAAAAATGCCATTAGCATAATTTGCAAGTTCTTTTTTCCGCGAATAAGTATCGTTGAAAAAAATTTATAAAATTCTTATAAATTTTTTTTTCTTCAAATTTTGAGAATGCTCTAAAATTTTTAAATTTTAGTCGCTAATATCTGGTTAACGAACTTTACCTTTATTTTGGGACCCTTAAAAAGTCTATCAAAGGCTGTTTCGATTGGACAAATTCTTCAAAAGTTAGCGTGGCTACAACATTCAGGTAACCATACATACAGACACCGACAAAATTTTATGATTTTTGGACTCTGTGAGTGCCGAAACGTAAATATCCGTTAAAAACTAGAGATGGAAAATTTGGACGATTACATGACACTCTCACCAATTAGAATGTAAAAATGCGTTGATGGATCTGGATTAATCTGGAATAATTATTATGTAATCGATGGCAACTTACAGACTCTTAGATGCATTGTGCCTAAAGTCTATTTTGCATAATTTCGAAAAATTTAGATCTTATTCTGTGTATTAAGAAAGATTTACTTGATCTTCATTTTTTAAAGTCAAATATTTGTTTTCCAAAAATGCTTATTATTAATAGGAAGAACATGAAACCCCCTATTTTGTATTGAGAAAAAGATTTTTTTATTAAAATTAAGAGACAGAGGAAAAAAATCCAAAGTAAAAAAATGTTCGGCTTGAGTGATATTCAAAGAATTATAATTTGAGAAAAAATAATATTTGTAGATCCCCAAATCCTCAAGTTGAAAATGTAAATGAAAATCGAGCGGCAAAAAATATTAAACGATTGCAAAAGAATAGGGTCTTCTAAAAAGACAATGCTTACGCATTTCACGTAAGCCCAGGGCAAGATTGTCAGCGCTTAGAAGTAAGAATTAATATATTAAGACAATATGAAGCAAATAGGTGGTAAGATAGTATATAAGGCTTGTTTGTAAGAATACATTTAACGGTCATGTAAAGACTCTCACACGCGTAAAAGGGAGAGAGTATAAACAAAATAAAGAAGGAATTTGTTATTAACCATTGTATTGTTATAAACATCAGTCTAAGATTTTGTAATTATTTTGAATATTTATAATATGCAATATTATTTGTTTTTATTTGTGCTCATTTTATGAGTAGTTTGCTTGCTCATAGGTATCAAATAAATTTTCTTGCTCATACAGGGAGGCTTTTCTCTAGAAAAAAGACAAAAATGGTTACCTTCAATATTTTTCAACCTTATGTTTCTGTCTTATCGAAAATCTTATTTTCAGAAAGTCAGAGAGCCCATAAAATGGTCAATCGATGTGTTCTGATACAATGAACAATTTTTTAACTTACGGTAGTGTTATATTCCAAATTGAATACAAGTTTTTACATAGAAACAGTGTAACTTCTTTTAAGACAGAACTGTTCTGTTCCCAATATCAAAAAAATATCCTCTTATAAAGAAGGTAAATAATTTTGTTAACAAATTTAAAAACGATATTTGTATGTTATGGTAGGTTATGAAATGTTCTTCATCTGGGTAATCGATGCGTCTCGAATATGTTAGCAAATATATCATATACATTACTGTTGTATTTCCAATATTAAAAAAGTTTTCCTTATATCAACAAGATAAACAATATATTTTTTAAATTTATAAATCGGCATTACTATATCATAAGAAGTGATGGGAGGAACGTCAAATTCTACGTGTCTTGAAGACGCGAACAAACATGTCAGATTCAGTTTTGTAGTATTCCTAAAATGAGAAAAAGTTTTCTTCATATAAACATAATACACACATTTCTTTGAAGCTTCGTAAATTGCTACTGGTGAGTCATAAAGGGTTCAACAGAAGGTCGATCGATGCGTCTCAAAGACGCGAACACATGCACTACATATAGTATTGTTGTAGTCAGATACAGTACTGTAGTATTCCTAAAATGCGACAAATTTTCGAGCTCTTGGGGTCCAATTTTATCGAAATGTGTCAAAAAAGGAGATTTGAAAATTTAGCTCATTACAAACATACCTCTATGAGAAAGCAATATAAAAAATGCAGAGTTTAAGCAATTTTTGAAAGTTTAAGGTGCTTTTTTTCAAAATTATTTAAATTCGTTTACCAGTGATATTTCGGGGTAGTTTATTGACACTTTATGAAAAATGTGATAGTTATAAACAAATTCGCTGTTTGTGAAATTTTTGATAGTTTGAAGTACTTTTATGGAAATTTGTTTTAATTGGCTCGCCAGTGATATTTCGAAGCAATGCATTGACATTTTATAAAAATGTGATTGTTCTAAACAATTGGCTTAAACCAATTCACTGCTTGTGCAATTTTTTAAAGTTTGACGTACGTTTTTTGGAAACTTGTTTCAATTGGTTTTCTAGTGATATTCAGGAGTAGTACATTAACATTTTATAAAAAATGTGTACTTTTTTGGGTTTTATTGGTTTTCCAGTGCTATTCAATTAAAAGCTGTTTTAAGTCTTATAGAGTATCTTCTACATAAAGCATAATGTAAAGATTCACAAAGAAATTGGTCGACTTTAAACCAAGAAGAAGAAGAGTTCCTATAGCAGAAATAAAAAGGTCTGGCCAAAAAGAGTTCGAAAAATATATCATGTTACGCTTCTGCACACTGCTTTTAATGGACCAAAATTGCGAATTTGTTTATAACAATCACATTTTTTTTGAAATTCCAATGTACTGCTCCGAAATATCACTTTCAAACCAATTAAACAAATTTAAAAAAAAGTACCTTAAACTGTAAAGGATTGCTCAAACTCTGCATTTGTTTACATTATTTGTTTATAACGATGAGAAATATACATCCAATTATTTTATAATGCTTATATATGACTTCAAATTGGATTACAGACAAAATTAAATTCATAAATATTCAAAATTATCACAATATCACAGACTGCTGTTTATAGCAATACAATTGTTGATAACAAATTATTAATTTATTATAAACCTCAATTAGTATTTTTGGGTTCTGCATTTATCGATTACACATTAATGTCACTCAAACTGTACAATTTTTGCAAAGTTTGTACTTTAGGGTGTTGCTTAATCGGACTTTGAACTTTTTGTATATGTACGGTACTGGTCCCATATATAACTCAACAACTGACCTTTAGAATAAAATAAAAAAAACTGACCTAATATTTGGGCTTGTACGTTGTCCTGGGGTTAATATAATCTCCAGCAAGTCCCTCTCATGCTGCCCTGCCAATTCAACGGCACTCAAACGGCACTGCTCAGTGCCCTTTCAGTGCTACTCGTTTGAAGCTACTTAGATTGCAGTTTTAAATGCCTGCTGAAGTTCCCATTATACCTGCGACTAGGCTGCCAAGTAGACCAGCTGAAAGGGATTAAAGATTAAAATTGGTAAAATTTTGAAATTTCCTCTGCGAAAGTTAGAAATTCAGAATCTACGGGTTTCAATAATTTCAGATATCTAACTTTTTTTTGAGAAGTTTAAAATTGAAATGAATATTATGTATCTCGTAAATGAAGCGAGATACGCCAAAACAGACAACATGTTCGAATTCAACTCCAGAATAGTATATTAGTATATAATTTTTAATTATAAAATATATATAATAAGAAAATTCATAAATGAAAGAAGTGTTACTAATTTGAAGAAAATTTTAAAAAGGGATTCGGTTGGTGGCCGCCAACTACTTTAAATCAATCTGCCCGCCCGGTACGTGATGAATACAATAGGACCATTACATGACTGTCGCATCACTCTGAGTGCCGTTTAGGTGCCGAAATCAGCACAAACAAGCACTCAAACGCCAGTGCCGTTTCAGTGCCGTTTCATCGGCAGGATGGGGAAACTAACATTTCGGCTGAAAATATTAATTTTCTGAAACGGAACAATGCTCGACGACACTCCAAGAGCAGACGGATTTAGAGAAGAAGAGGTAGATTGCAGAAGTGCTCTTGAAACACGCCTGCAAACTTTTTTTGTTACGCAGAACTCTGACACTGACGAAGTATTCGCGTAGGTTCCCGCACATTCTAAAACACCCGACTTTATGAACATACACGACAATTTCCCGATTGATTACAGTAAACCGCGTACAAATATGCTACAAATTGAGAAGTCCCAAAGACTGCGCCGACGAGAACAAAGACAGAACATATGACGTGTGGGTCAGTCGCCAGCGACCACAGGTCGCACGCCAATTTTGTGTACTACAATTTTTGACGTATTAGTTATGGGCAAAGTAATTTTTGCATTGGATATAAAACTTGCAATAAAGGTAAATAAAAAAATAACTTTCAAAATTACCCACATTACCAAAATTGAAATCCTAATATTCCAAAATTGGGTTCTTTGCAAGTTTATTTAAAAATTATAGGTTTATCAATTGGCCAACAAATAAATTTAAAAATTTCAAAAGTGAGTTTTTTGCAAATTTGTATTTATAAATTCGAAATTGATCAAGTAGATAAATAAATAAATTCTTTGCAAATTATATATATAAAGTCTAAATTTACTAAGTGGGCAAAAAAATAAATGCTAAAATCATCTACTTTAGCAAATTTGAAATCCTAACATTCCGAAATTGGGGGCTTTGAAAATTTATTTATAAATTCTAAATTTATCAGTAGCCAACTAAATGAATTTCCAATTTCTCATTGTATCAAATTTGAAATCGCAATATTCCAAAAATAGATTTTTTGAAAATTGAAACATTGCTATTTTTACCAAATTTGTAATTATAATATTCCTCCAAAAATGGATTATTTGTCAAGTAATCATAAATTTTAAATTCATCAACTAGCCAAATCAATAAATGTCAAAATACCCACTTTACCTTTGACATCGCAATATTCCAAAAATAGATTCTTTGAAATTGTATGTATAAATTTTAAATGTATCAAGTAGCCAAACAAATAAATTTGAAATTACCCTCTGTACCAAATTTTAAATCGTAATATTCCAAAAAAGGGTTCTTCGAAAATTGGTACATTATCCTTTTACCAAATTCGAAATTATAATATTCCTCCAAAAATGGATTCTTTGAAAATTTATTTAGAAATTATCCATTTATCAAGTAGCAAAATTAATAAAAATCAAAATATCCTTTGTACCAAATTTAAAATTATAATATTCCTCGAAAAATGGATTCTTTAAAAATTTATTTATAAATTCTCCATTTATCAAGTAGCCAAATTAATAAACGTCAAAATACCCTTTGTACCACATTTGAAATCATATTATTCCAAAAATGGATTCTTTGAAAATTTATTTATAAGTTCTCAATTCATCAAGTAGCCAAATCAATATAAGTCCAAATACCCACTTAACCGAACTTGACATCGTAATATTCCAAAAATGGATTCTTTGCACATTTAGTTCTAAATTCTAAATTTATCAAGTGGATAAATGAATAAATTTAAAAATTACCCTTTTTACCAAATTTTTAATTATAATATTCCTCCAGAAATGGATTCTTTGACAATTATTTATAAATTCTCCATTCATCAACTAGGCAAATCAATAAATGGCAAAATACCCACATTACCAAATTTGACATCGTAACATTCCAAAAATGGATTCTTTGAATATTTATTTATAAATTCTAAATTTATCAAGTAGCCAAACCAATAAATTTGGAATTACCCTCTGTATTAAATTTTAAATCGTAATATTCCAAAAAAGGGTTCTTTGAAAATTGGTACATTATCCTTTTCACCAAATTTGAAATTATAATATTCCTCCAAAAATGGATTCTTTTAAAATTTATTTATAAATTCTCCATTTATCAAGGAGTCAAATTAATAAGTCAAAATAGCCTTTGTACCACATTTGAAATCATAATATTCCAAAAAGGGATTCTTTTAAAATTGGTACATTACAGTTTTTACCAAATTTGAAATTATAATATTCCTCCAAAAATGGATTCTTTAATCATTTATTTATAAATTATCAATTTATCAAGTAGCTAAATCAATAAAAGTCAAAGTACCCACTTAACCAAACTTGACATCGTAATATTCCAAAAATGGATTTTTTGCACATTTAGCTCTAAATTCTAAATTTATCTAGTGGATGAATGAATAAATTAAAAAATTTCCCTTTTTACCAAATTTGAAATTATAACTATCCTCCAAAATTGGATTGTTTGCAAATTTACAAAAATAAATTTGCAAAGAACTCACTTCTGAGATTTTGTAATTTATTTGTTGGCCAATTGATAAACCTATAATTTTAAAATAAATTTGCAAAGATTGATAAATTTTGAAGTTTTATAATTTTAGAGTTTCAAATTTGATAAATATAATAATTTGAACATGTATTTTTTTGGCAATTTGATGTATGTAGAAACTTTTTACATTCGCTAGCCAGATCTGCAAAAAACGAGCTCAATATTTCTTTACTCAAAAAGAGTTCAATTTTCTTATTTTCCTTACTTTTATTGCAAGTTTTATATCTAATTTGAAATAGTATATTATGCACCTAGGGGGAGAAGATGGGCTTTTTCTACTTGTGTAGCTACGCGCTCGCCTACGACTTGTACTGAAAACATACACTCGTCGAAAAAATGCCTCTGACCCGTGGCGCATACGATATTTTTTATGACAAATGGATGATTTTAGACATTCATCGAAATACAGTCAAGATTTCAGTCCATATTAGATTTTAAATAAAGAAGCATTTATGGAAATTTTCCGTAATTTATGGTAATTTTACAGGTAAATAGGATGACTTACCAGAAATTACCACAAGATTCTATTATCTGCAACCAAAATTTCCGCACAGTTTTTACGGTAAGTGAGCTGATAATCGTAAAATGTGAGCTCAGAAATGTATAATTTTCATTATTCACATCTGACGCTTCATAGGCGTCGAAAAGGGCTGAAATCATGCATGTGTCATAAAAACTACCTTGTCGGCAGCTAATGCGTCACAAATTGTAGAACACAAAATTGGCGTGCGACTTGCGGTCGCTGGCGATTGTCCCATATGTCGTATGTTCTGTCTGTGTTCTCATGGGGGCAGTCGTCGGGACTTCTCAATTTGTAGCTTATTTGTACGCGTCTTACTGTAATCAATCAGGAAATTCTCGTTTATGTTCGTTCTTAGATTCTCCGTTTCAGAAAATTAATATTTTCCGCCAAAATATTAGTTTTCCCAGCATGAGAGGGACTGGCTGGAGGTTATATTAACCCCAGGACAACGTACAATCCCAAATGTTAGATCAGTTTTCTTTATTTCATTCTAAAGGTCAGTTGTTGAGTTATATATGGGACTAGTACTGTACATATGAAAAATTCAAAGTCCGATTATAAGGGCCAGTACGCTTCAGGAATTGCAAAATCGGCAAATGGTCGTTTGATTTTGATGAAACTGGATGAAATTATAGTGCTATATAAGAGACATTTTTTACCCCAAATATTTGTCAAATTTTCAAAATTTTGGGAGTTACGCCATATTGAATTTTTTTCTGAATTCTCGATATTTCTGGAAAGGTTTATTAAATTTTGACGAGACCCGTCTGATTCAAGAGATATCGTCATTTTAGTGAGACCATTTGCTGCGCTGTGCTGTTAGTGCCGCCTCTCAAAAATGATAGAAGCTGCAAATTTTGTTTTATCTTTTTGGAAAAAAAATTTCCATGCTTAGCGTGGCTTGGGCTTAATCCGCAATTACGTCGAGATCCTACCACCATTTATCATATTTAATCTCCAGGCTGCCTTCGCAGCCATGGCCTTGATGGTGAGATGGAGGGGCTCTAACCCTGTTATTGCCCCCAATGTCACCATGCTTGTCGACTTCGAGGCACCAGTGACGCCTCTTAGAACCAGTCCCCTGATTTATTCCAGTCGAGACCTTACAGTGGACAGGTAGACCCAGCTCAACGAGATCACCGCTGCATAGGTTAACCCGGGTCGCAGGATCGCTGTATAGATCCACATAAGTGTCTCCGGTTTCAAGTCCCAGCTTTTTCCTATGACTCGTGGTTCCCCACTTGCACGGTATGCTGAATATAACCGCGTCCGACTTACTCGGATTGACCGATAATTTGTTCATCTAATACCAGGAATGCACTATCTCCAGTCGTTGTTAAGTTCTTGTTGCTCAACATGTGTCAGGTCCATTTCACGACTGCAGTTGGCAAACCGCGTGTAATCATGGGCGTCCTGATCACTTTTCTTGAGGTGTACTTGAAGGCTCCTTCGATGTCCATGAAGTTTCCAATCGTGAAGCCTTTCTGCTTCAGTCGTCCGTCGTTTGGGTTCACTGCTCCGTTTAGGGCCATTTCGGTCGAGGGACCAGCCCTATAGGCGTGTTGCACCTTGTTGTCAACTGGTCTACATAATAAGGCCTTGCCGCGAATAATTTTATCCACAAGTCTTTCCACCGTTTTTAGTAAGAAAGATGTGATGCTGATGGGACGGAAATCCTTGGGTGAAGTATAACCGACCCTGCCTGCTTTCGGAATGAAAGACAACTCGCGTACTTCTCCATTCCGTCGGAACACATCCCAGTGTCAGAATATCCCTAGCAAGTCTCACGAGCGGCGCTATGATGATCTCTCCAGCCTTCTATAAGAAGACCGGGTATGTTCCATCCGGACCAGGAGACTTGTATGGGCTAAAAAACTTCCCTCAGGGCCCACCTGCCCCTGGAGGGACAGGTGGGCAGGAGGGCCCGGAAAATGTGCCTTGATCAGGTGAGCCAAAGTCTCCTCGTCCATTATTGAGTATCCTCCATCGGGCAATTTTAGAGTCCCGAGAATAGCATCCGGATTTCGAGAGAGTAGCTCGTCCAGCCTAGCCACATCTGCTCTTTTCTCCATGCCTGTGCAAAAGTTGATCCAGATTTCTTGATTGGCCTTACGTATTGCTCCCCTGTATTCGTCCCTCATCGTCGTAATTGATGTCCATGGTTTATCCGGTTTGCCAGTACTGGCACGTCTAAACCTCTCTTTGGTTTTCCTGCGAAGCTCTTCGAGTTTTCCGTTCTACAAGTGTGTCTTCCCAGTCTTTCGAACTCTTCTGGCTCAACAGTTTCTGTCATAAGTAGATTTCACGGCCTCCGTGAAAATATTGGCTTGCACCTCCGAGAGTGCACTCTTTAGTTCCGTGGAATACTGGTCCTAGTTCGTTTTTCTTGGATTTCTCGCCCGCGTAGGGCCTGCGTGTATGGTAGATTCCAACTCGAATTCTATCTGTGAGTGATCTAAGATAGTAGGTTCGCCTGAGACTCTCCACTTTTAAACATTTTCTCTTAAACTGCCGGTATAAAAGGTGATATTTGTTACCACCACCGCCAGGGTGTTAGTCCTCTGGGCAGCTGTCAGCCCAGCCCCCGACGACTCCCTGTCGCCGGCTGCTGTGCTGGTTTGTGTCTCTTTATAAGTTTAACCCCCCAGTGGGGTGCCCTGAGCCCCTCTCTCCCTTCTGGGTCTCAATGCTGCTTGTCCGCGTTGTTGCTGCCGATGCAGCAACAACGCCTCCGCTCCAACTGCCTCCGCAGCCGTTTTTCTAGCCTGAGGCACTTGCCTCATCAGTTTCCTTTTCAGAGAACCGTTGATACATTCCTTTTTTCAGGGGGGGGGGGGCTCATTGGTCGCTCCCACACAGCCGCCGGCTGGGTTTGGTTAGCTGGACAGACAGATTGAGAGAAAGGGGTTATATTAGACCCATTCGGACCCAACCCCTCTTTCCCTTCCGCCACCTCCCTTCCTCCTTCTTCCTTCAAATTTTTCGTTTTAATGGAAACAAAAGGTCCGCCCTTGCAGAGCTCCGCATGCAAGGATAAAACTGATCACTCGGGGAGGTCGTCCGGTGTTCCCGAGAGTCCCTTAGGTCACCTTCTTACCTCTAGGTGCCAAAGTGCCACGGGCACGGTAACTCTACATCCATGCCTTAGGAGGGTGGCCACATTGGGTGAGATACTTATTGAATATCCGTTCATAGGCCACCAGACCAACGGAGGGCTGTTTCCTAGTCGCTATGAGGACGGTAGGTCATTCCCATCCCAATTCCAAAACTGCATGTCGATCCGGGAGGTACCCCGAACTAGGGATCCAGCAGCCCATGTTAGCTAGGCTCTTTCACCCTTCTACCATACTACAATCATACATGCCAGGACAGCCCGTTTATAGGGGTCCTTTCATACATATCCATACACATGCACGCCGAGGTCTGCTTGACCCTCTTATTCCACACGCTTAAGCCTCCCCTCCAACTACAAGGTGTTACATACCCTAGGGGAGGTGGGACTTGATTAATAAAAGGTAGTTTCACGTGATCTCAAGTCATTTTTCACTAATATACCTAAAGAATTAGTACTAAAAAAATTAAGATAAAATGGTTCAAAATTAGACAGTTTCTTGAGTTGGTGATATTTTGCTTGGATAATGCGTATTGCATTTTTTCAAATTAATTCTTCCAACAAATTTTCGGAACCCCGATGGGGTCTCCTTTATCTGGTATCATATCAGACCTTATGGTGGAGAGCCCTGAGAGCCATCCCAGGTGAAAAAGTTATATATATATATATATATTAGGGTGGTTCACAAAAAACTTGTTTTTATTTTTCGGCAGCCGTATCGCGACAGTTTCTTTCTCTGGATAAGATAATACACTCCTAATTTTTCCAGATATGAATAAAAATTGTAGCTGATACAAAGAACAAAAAATTTAATTTGTGTCCGATTAAAAAAAAAATTACTTGGCGCCCGTAAAAGGCATAAAAAGTACGATTTCTTATAAAGAGATAAATATAAGGGCATAATTTTACCACTAAACATCTTTTGTAAGGATTGCTAAAATTCTGAGATCTTCTCCACACAATAGGGAAAAAATTCATAATAGATATGAAATGAAAAACTTAAAACCGGGGCACGAGAAAAATAAAAAAATTATTTAACAATATTTTTAATGGGGTTTACATCAATGAAATTTTATAAAATAGTAACATACATCAATAATGGGAAGGGAGAATAACAGATTACTCATTTTATATGAAATCATATTTTTAATATTTTCTCATATTCACAACAAATATATAGCACATCGTTTATCTATATTTTTTTTATATTTGCAACAAATATACAGTGGAGTAATGTAAACATTTTTTTGTAAGGATAAATGTTTCATTTTCTTATACAATAAAAAAAAACATTATCGTAGACTGTATTGTATAATATTGGAAATAGTTCATCTGTCTGTTTCTTGCGAATATAATAAAATATAGATAAGTGATGTGATGTATATTTGTTGTGAATATGAGAATATATTATAAATATGATTTCATATAAAATGAGTAATCTGTTATTCTCTCTTCCCCCTATTGATGTATAAAAAAAATTTTATAAAATTTAATTCGTGAACAACCCATTAAAAGCCTTGTTAATTTTTTTTTTTACTTTTTTTATTTTTCTGGTTCCCAGGTTTTTAATTTTTCGTCTCATATCAATTATATGTGTTTTCCCTATTGCGTGGGGAAGGTCTCAGAATTTTGGAAATCCTTACAAAAAATTTTTACGGGTACAATTATGCCCTTATATTTATCTCTTTATAAGAAATCGTACTTTTATGCCTTTTACCGGCGCCAAGTAATTTTTTTTTCAATCGGACACAAAGTGAAAGTTTTGTCCTTTGTATTAGCTACAATTTTCATTTATAAGATATTTCTCTACAACAAATATGTATATTAAAAATAATCGAAAACAACAAAAAACTCCATTTTTACGTAAATTTGATGCTCGCAACCTCTAAAAATTGTTTTAAAAATCTAAA
>CAKNWW010317977.1:0-13244 GCA_932074435.1 Andricus kollari | reverse complement strand
AACCGACTAAGTCACTGTGAAAGTTTTAACTAGTGCAAATTCGCACTAGTTTGCGATTAGAACGTGCCAAGTCATGTTTTATGAAAAATTGTATAACATTGTTTCTGTGCCTGAAAGAAGATCTTTGATAAAAAGTTAAGTAAATTTCTTCATAAATATGTCTATAAATAAAAAGAAATATCACGAACAGTAATAAATAACATTTCATGTGTCAGTACAATTATTGTATGAAAAGCACAAATTTTACAATTACTTACTATTATTAGACTCTAAATTGATATGATAATATTTTTTTCAACAACCTTTTTTTTTAATTATAAGAATGGCGGAGGAAGGACGTCGTTACAATTTGCAAAGTTCTAGAACTATTCTACATGCTTAAGCAGAGGAGTCTGAAGACGATGTGCGACGATCACAAAATTGTGACAATATAATTATGTATTTTTAACTAAATTGCTCATGACGAATCTGAAGACGCATTTTTTTACCTATATCAAATGTACAAATCATAGTTTTTACATTTTACCATATCTAATTTAAATAAAGCAATCATAATTAAGCAAGCACACTAAAGGAATATTCAGTTATTGAATGAGACAGCTTAAAAGTAACAGTAGTGAATCTCAAGTACTGTTTAAGCATAAAAATAAACCGTTCAATATGAGATTTTTAAACTTATGGGTTAGGTGCCGAGAGGGAGTGAGACAACTCTAAACATTTATTGAAATATGCAAAAAAATTTGTTCTCAAAACTTTAACCAAAATATTTGGCACGATCTTTAAAATAACTAGAAGAAATTTAAACGAGATATGAAAAGGAATAAATGTGAGAGATACACTGAGACAAAAATACTCTTGAATCAATTAAATATTTGTTTGAAGCATCAAACGGTGCTTTCACCCTCGTTCAAATGCATACAATATAATTTCAAAATTGTTTCTTCTTTTGTTAATTCAAATGAAATATTATCAAATTATTAAAAAATGACTAGCCTCCACTGAAGATGTTATAGACTTAATAGTAATAGTAATGTAATGTAATGTTTACTTACGTCTTCACAAATCCAATAGAATAAAAGAATATTTAATTTCCATACACCACGTTTTCACTTGTTTTAAGTAACTGGAACACTTTTAAAAATATTAGTTAAACTTTTAACTATAAAAAATAAATTTTTAACCAGTAATTCGCACAAACGAGAAATGACGCTATCCATCCCAAAATTCAGACAAAATTAGAGTTAAAATGGCGACGTCTTCTCGATTGCAATGTTGGTAATACTCAAGTAGAAAAGTTTTCTGCTTTATATGGTTTTCAGAAAACTTTTTTTTACACCAATCTTTTTTATCAGCTCTTTCTTCAAGCAGACGTAGCCTTTTTTCGAAATACAGCTAGAAATTATTTTTAAACTGAGTCCCTTGTCTGTTTTCAATTTGTCTGCATCATAACTTATGACAATTATGTGTTTAGTTTTTGCTAAGTTGCCTTCCATGCTTGAGAATAATCCAACGCCATCCGCCATCACTTTTAGGAACTTTGCCACTACCTATCTAGCCGGGCTCGAGGTCGAGCCATTGCAAAATTCAAGGTAGACCCAGTCTAGGGGCTCCCAGCTTGGCCCAAGTCTGGAACCGGGAAGAAACTTGGCGATTTCTGCACGGGTACCCGTGCGGGAAATGCGATTTTGGGAACTTGGCGCGAAAAAGTAAAAGTGATTGATTCTACAATCGATGATGAGTCCGTGTGATAAAATGTACTTTTCCACACTAGTGACGGGAAAGTTGGGAAATATTAGACTTATAACCTCAATGCCAGGACTCGACTCGACGGGAGTACCTTTAAGCCCATATTTTCGTGGTTGCATTAATCGATTGTCGAACCGATCACTTTTGACGTTTCGCGCCAGGCCCTGAAATCGCATTCCCTTTCGCGGTATATAAAGAAAATAATATGTTAACCATGTAAGGGACTAGTCGATTCCTAACACGCGTGATTGCCGCGTGAGCGAATCTCCTAGTTTCTCTACTCGGTTAATAATGTACTATTTCCAGAAGTTAAATAAAAAAATATTACACCTTTTTATAATTTTTGACAACACTCCTTCGTTTTCTCGTATTTTGATTCATATTAAATTCTTAACTATACTCCATAACATCATTATAAACTAACCTAATTGTTTATTCTAGATAGAGAAATGCAGTTTATTAAAATATCCGCAGCACCGAGAATGAAACGCACGCATAGCACGCTTATCAGCCGCACGCCTAAGCCCCATAGTTACGACGCAACACTGAGAACGATTTCATAAATACCCACGGCATTCATACAACTAAATCAATATTTACCAACAATTCTTTTTCAAATTTTCAAGGCGGTCGGTGTTTGAATTTTTTTTTTTAAGATATGAAAATTTTCCATGTTTTCATCTCAGTATTTTGAAACTAGGTTTTCCTTCTTTAAATATAAGCATAAAAAGGCATAATAATATTAAGTACATTTCAAAAAGAATTTAATCATAGTTCAAATTTTCAGATATAAACAATTCTTTGTAGAGGGAGTCATCCTGGCTCAGATGGTATAGTGATTGTCCTATGTTCCAATACTGCAGCCTTGGCAGCCACGCTGACGCGGGTTCGATTCTCAAAGCAGGAAGCGAGGCTGGACGTGCTTTCTGAAAGATTCGCTTCTGTCCCTTGGTATAATACCCCACAGACACCCTACAGTTTATAATTAGCCCTAAAGTACAGTCGCTAATGACCCTGGCAGTTGATGCGACTATAAACATTCAACTAATAAAAATATATAAATTCTTTTTAGAAATGAGAGTCCAATAGAGGATTAATAAATATTAGTTAATTTTTCGATAACAATAATTCACATTAAACATTACTACTAAATTATGAATTGCAAAAGGTTATTACTGATTAAAAATATACAATGTTAGAAAATTCAAAAAAACATTTTGTATGCATAATAGGGGAGACCGGGGCGAGTTGAACCACTTTTCATTGTTCGATTTTTTATATTTTTTGTGACGAACTTTTTCAAAGCATATTATTGCTACCTTGTTTTGTAAACCTTAGGCTTATATAACTACAAGTATCAAGAGTTTAATTTGATAACTGAGTTCATTAAAAGCGAAATTAGATGATGCGGAAAATGGTTAAACTCGCCCTAGGCCCGGGGCGAGTTGTACAATACATGCGGGGCGAGCTGTACCACTTTAGTGGAGTCAATAATTTTCAAATCGTGATTCAAATCTTCAATCATTTATCACAATACATACCTTTTTTAGAAGAGTGTAACCTTTTTTTTTCATTATTTTTGTCCTGCTCTTTTACTTTTTTACTTATGTCTTGGTCTTCCTCTCTTCTCCGTTTCTTTTTTCTCTGTCGCCTTTTTTTATTACAAAAGTCCATTAAAATATTTGTTTTCGTCAGTTTCCGTGCTCTTTCTTCTTTTTTGGCTTTCAATTCGTCTCTGATAGAAGCATCAGTACAACATGCAAATAATACCACGAATTTTAATGGTTCAACTCGCCCCATATGCAAGTGGTACAACTCGCCCCGACATGCGATTGACATTAAACAATATGGAATTTTGTTGTTGCTGCAAACAAAACCTCAAATCCTTGAAGGGTGATATACTTAAAGGTATACTAAATCTATCAGGTCGATTGTTTTGAAATTAATATGGTTTACAGTGTACTTGGGATCGAAAAATTGAAACTTGTTAAAATTTACTCGCGAGCCACGAAACTAAGTTTTTTGGGATAACTTTGGACAATGCAACATGTAAACAAAATAACTTTAGGGACAATTCAAGTTTGCAGTACTTCACTTGGAGTTAATTTGATGCCGCCTCATGGCGAACACTTTAGAAGATAAACGTACTGGTTCAACTCGCCCCTATGTTCAACTCGCCCGGTCTCCCCTATAATGCAACAAATAATATATATTTTTAATTTCTATTTTGCATCGTTTCAAGTTGAATAGTATAATGTACTTGAATATTTGCTTGTTTATTTATTCAATAATTACTTGTATACAATAAATAATATTAATGTTTTTACAATTAATACTTACATCATTATTAATATTTTCTATTTTTGCGTATGTGTTATATTAATATTTCGCTCAATACTAATAAATAATGATATCATAATTATTATATTTTATTTATGAAAAACTATGATTCCAATAAAATTTCTTAACATACAGTACAAATATCTATACTTCTTTAACGTTTTGACAATATTTCAATTTCGATTTACGACTCCAATTGCTTATAAAAACTAGTACTTTAAAGATACCTTATATCAAAATTCGATTAGTTAACTGATCTGATCGAAATTTCGGCACGTTCCCTTTAGATTTTCGGTGTTCATATATTTCTAATAATTTAATTTAAACTGAAAAATTGCCTAGTTTAAACTTGAGAACAAATTTGAGCACACTTAACGCATTAGTTAGAAATGTGTTTCCGTGCTTTTTGTACAGTTTTCAGCTCAATTTAAAGGTGTTCAAAATTTCTTGAAAGATTTAAAAATATATTAATTTAACCCTTTTGTATACATTCATGAATCATGAAAAATATTTTATAGATTGAAAAGATTTAATACTTTTTTTCAATTGTACTATGCCTTTCAGACAGTTATGTCATTTTTTTAATCAAATAAGATTATGTATCACATAAGATGTTTCTTCCTATTAAAAACGTTTACCTTTAAAATGAATACATATTTTGAACTGATAATAGAGTATACAGATCTACAGTAGATACTATCAAGTCAAAAGTATCTTTGTCTGACGTTTTTCAGGAAATAATTCTACATTTATTTTTCTTAACTTGATATGCTTTAGCTTCATATACATACTCATCAATTCTGCAATCTATAGTACTGTATCTTTTATTCAAAGCCTCAAATTATTTCACTTCAAGCATAATTTATTGGATTACTTACATAAACGTGCATCGAGATCGTTTCTTAAAACATTGGAAGCAACTAAATAATGGATCTTATCAACAGTTTTTAAAAAGAAATTGTTTAATCAGTATTTAAACCTTACCACAGCGTAAATCACTATTCTCAATAATGTATTTGTAAATTACATAAAACATTTCGAAAATTTTTGGAACTAAACTTAGCATAGCTTCCCCAATAAAACGATGCCTTATTATAAATTCACCTGCAAAGTTCGACACGTGGAGATAAAGACTAACTCTTCGGCTAGTTAAAACTAGGAGGAAGAAAAAAAAAGTACTCAGGAACCTTTCAGTTCCTGTGTACCTTTATTGCGATTTTTGTACCAATAAGGCACACATGTAGTGACGACCTGCATGCCACTCTCAAGTCAGGAATGAAAAATATTTGCTGTTTAATATATGTAATTGCAAATACCGTCGGCAAAATACTAGACGTGTCTTTAACCGAGTAATCGACTATTTTCGAGGGATTAAACGGATTGGTATCTATGTAAAAAGTTAGGCAGTAAGATTATGGGTTGTGTCTTACATTGAATGTCTAGTAGTCACATAATATCTCAGAAGTCAACCCCTCAGTTTTATTGGAGATACAACTAAATCTATCGTAAAAGATTTTTAATTGAAACTTCACAAAAAAGTATCAAATTAGGTTTAATTATAGCCTGAATTAGAACTGATTTCTACCTTGAATTTAGCTTTATACGATCCAAAAAGTAAAGACAAACTGTCAATGACACACGGTATGCTTGAAGGCTAAAAAAGTTTGACTAAAATGAATCCAAAATATGCTAACGTAAAAAGTTTCTATATCCTTTGGACATTAAAAATCAGCTGGATTTGAAATCCTAGCTGCTCCCTTTCGCGAGTTATGCGCATTTTTAGATTATTACATAACAACCTGCACTACAAAGCTTGCGTAATCGAGTTTATCAAGTACAACGCTTTTTTCTGTTTACCGTTTTTCCAAAATATATCGAAAATAAGTTTGTGTTGCTTATTTTTTATGTTCGGGAAATTTAGTTACTACTTGCCAATCCCAGGACCAACGACGAGCACGTAGTGGCTGAATGGTCCTATTTTGTATTTTTTTGTTTTTTTTCCTTTTTAACTTTTTTGTATTCTTTGTATTTTTCATATATTATATATTGAATGGTATATATAATACATTATATATTTAATAGTATGGATAAATTAAAATAAGTGTTTTTTAACTATATTTAGAAATATAGATTAGTTAGTAATGTTTAAAATTATAAGTGAAGCGAAGAAAATTCTATTACTGCTTTTAATATCTGTAAGGAGTATGATTTTTGCTGTATACATGTTACCTTGTAACGTGCCCAGAATTTTAAAAATCACGATTTTCCGCTTTCCTATGACCAATACCCTGATTCATTATTGTTTTCTATGAAACGTAAACTTTCTTTTACGTGAGTAAGATTTATGTGCGATTTTAGTGTTTCGGAAAGTTTATCAATGCTTTTCAAAGCTTGATCTAATTCATTGATGTAAGCATCCGTTAAAAGTCCAACTTTTCCAGAGGTAAAACAACAATGAACAATTCTATTCATTGCTTTATAAGCAGTGACATAGAGTATAATTTTGAAAATTCCTACCACTTGATATATTTCCGGATCTATTAGTTTGTCAGCTTCTTTTAATAGCGTTCTACACAAATTTCCTTCAAATGCGTCTCCGTGGTAGTTTTTTGAGATAAGATTTAGCTTTTTAGGCCACAATAAAGCTTTATCTTGACCTACAAGAGGAACTAATCCCCTCTAAAGGAAATGATTCACAAATCCATGTAAAACGTGAAGGCTTGCATCCGCCAAGGTTCTTGTAACATAATACACACTACTGTTGATGGTCCAGGGTTCGGAATCTTGAGAAAAATCTCCGCGTAGCTCGTCATTATTAAGTATCAAGATTTTTTCGGTCCATCGTATTGACAGTGTCTTGATTGGCTGCCCCAAATTTAGGGCAGTTGGCATTGTTGTCTGACTTATTACTGGAAGCCCTGCCCGTTCGATTGTTCTGAACCACACTTGTAACTATGTTTGGTGCTATCATTGTTGTTCCCAAGAACAGCTATGGAAAAGGGTTCGTCCATCCTTGTAGAGCACCGCATGCAAAGGTAAGGCTGCATACTCTGAGATATGCTGCATACACTGAGCGTCCGATGCCCGAAGCCACTGGACGCGTCCTAAGTTTGCGGATAGAGATTCCCTGTACCAAGAGTTTCTGATAAATATCGTAACATTAATTAATATGCAGTAGTATATAATTGTACAGGAATGGTTCCGAACAAATAACTCCCAAAAGGAGGCGTAACAACCATGCCGAAAGCTGAATAGCACCTGGGCGAGGTGTCTCCAACGGTACCTCTAGGATACCGCGTGAACTCTCAGAGTATGCAGCCTTATCCTTACATCAGGGCTCTTAGGAACAGCAATGACCCCGCCAAACAACCAAAAAGTGGTAGATGCGGTTCAAAACGTTCGAAAGCGCAGAGCACCCGACAATGGTTCGGCAAACTGTGCCGATTACCCAAGAGTTCGGGATGCTGAATATAATTTAGATGGAAACACGACAACAAACCGGCAAAATGCTCCCATTGAGTGGACGAATCCACTCAAGGATCACGTGCTGGACTGCTACGATGCCAGCATTATCTCTGTTCACGGAGGCTTTATGGCGCGTATGCAGACTCTATGGTGCCATAAACAACTAGATCTTCAGCACGTTTCGCATCAGTCTTTGCGAAATCAAGCTGCCTACCTCTCGAAAAATAGATTTGTACGCGGAGCGCTTTCCTAACCGCTGCATGAACAAGTCGCAGACGAAGAGGAGGACGAGACAGTAGGACCAACTGAGAAAATCTGGCACCTCCTGAGAGATGATTAGCGATTTCAGGACAAGGAGGAACATTGACATCCAGGTTTCTCCTAAGCCCCAAGTCCTAAGTCCTGCGTAAGAATATTTTGGAGAAGTCCGACCTCTGGACTATCAATTTTTCAGTTTATGGTACTGCGAGAGCATTGCCTGATTCAAATCATAGGCTAAAATAAACGATAGATCAAGAAACTAAAATACGCTCTCATCAACTGAACAAGAATATTAGATGGGCAAGACAGAATGCGTCCAGTGTTCAATGTGTGATTGACTACATAACATCTGGTAGACCTTTCACGGAAAGGGTTCGAAAGTTCGCCCCAGAACTGAGGATCTTGAATCACACTCTAAACAAGTCAAAGCTGCTGACATTCAAGCAGCATATTGTTGACAAAATACGGCTGTTATCTGACGCAAGGAGGAGAATACAGAAGAGGGAGAGATGGATCAGGGAGAATCAACAGTTTCGTGCTGACCCATCTCGCCAGTTCAATGATCACTCTGTTTCTGTCAAAAATCCACCCAAGCTCAACGAGCTAGAGACTTTTTGGAAAGAGGTATACAAGATTCCGAAAACACTGAAGTTGAAAGAAGATACTGACAATATCATACGCTTCAAGAAATTTCGCGACAACCTAATTCAATCTGAGGAGGAATGTCCATCAATCACTGCCGAAGAGGTGAAAAAAGCACTTAGATGAACGAAGAACTTTTCCGGTGCTGGACCAGATTGTATCAAGAACTTCTGGTGGAAGAAGTTCACTTCTACACACCAACATTTGGCCCGCATATTCACCTCATATGTAAAGTCAGAGACGGCCATTCCGCAGTGGCTGGTGTTAGGACGCACTATACTCCTACCGAAAAAAAGCAACTTGTCCTATCCAGAGAATTACAGGCCAATAAATTGTTTGCACACACTGTATAAGATCTTTGCAGCTGTCCTAAACAACAGGATTGTTCGGCGAATTGAGCCTGTGTGGCGTGAGATGTACGAACAACGTGGCTCGAAAAAAGGTGTAGCAGTCTATCGAGAGAACCTGTTAATTGACAGGTGTGTCTGCACAGACGCTGCAGCTATCAACGCGTCCTGTCAATGGCCTGGATTGACTACCGAAAAGCTTCCGATCCAACCTCTCACAGACTTATCATCTGTCTGTTGGAAGGCTTGAAGGTGCATCCACACATAGTGAGATGCATAGAGAGGTTGATGCCTCTTTGGAAAAATAGATTTACTGTCTCATCTGGAAATTATCGTGTGACAATAAACAACGTCACCTTCCAGAGGGGCGTCTTTCAGGGCGATACCATGAGCCTTTTGCTTTTTTGCATCCCACTTCTGCCTCTATCTCTCGCACTACGAAATTCTTCTGGGTATCTCTGTGGCGAAACTGACCAGCGCGAGCATATGGTCACTCATGTATTTTATATGGATGACCTGAAGCTCTATGCCTCTGGTAAAGGCGGATTGGATAAATGTGCCAAAATTCATCTGAAGAACCGAAAGATTGTTGGCGTTCCCGAGGACCCTGAGCTTGTGGATATAGGTGTTATCAGACATTTTAATACTGGAGAGACCTATACATACCTGGGCGTGCCTCAAAGCCGCATTCAGGACGTAACATCAGTAAAGGAGTCTCTCCGAAGTAGATAATCTACTCTTTTAGGGTGATTCAATGGACGAAGAACGAACTTAAGGCCCTTGATGTCACCACACGTAAGATCATGCATATGCATAAAAGCTTGCATATTAATTCGTCGGTTGCGCGATTATACATTTCGCGCCGTCAAGGCGGACGCGGACTTCTGAGTCTACAGTGTCATTATAACTGAACTGTTCTAACTACAGCTTATATCGTAGCCAATGGCAGAGATCCTCTCCCAAAAATGGTCAGGAAACACGAGATGATTCGCGCAGGAGCGTTCCTTTACAAAGCCGCGGAGCAAGCGGCCGAGACCCTTGGCCTGACTTTTAACATCAGAAGTGAGGAAAGTGCATTGCTCCATCTAGATGCTTCAGTTCTGAAAGCCGAAGTGAAGAAAGCAGAAGTACGAAAATTCCATCAAGAGCTGCTCGACAAGAAAACGCACGGGAATTTTCACAGAAATGTAGAAAAACAGTCCTTGTCGAAGGAGCAAACTTTTGCTTTCCTCAGATGATCAGGGCTTAATTCAGTTACATAGGGTTTCATTTTCGCATGCCAGGACGGTGTCATTTCCACCTTAGCATACCGTGACCGTATTGTATGTCAAGAAGTTCCGAGCAATAGGTGCAGAGCATGTCATGCACACGCTGAGTACCTGGAACACATTCTATCGGGGTGTCCCACCCACGCAGGAACAACGTACATCTACAGACATAATGCAGCCCTAAGAGTCCTTTATTACCATCTTTGTCGCTCCGTTGCACACTTGAGGCCTGACATTGTTCTTCAAGACTTCGAGAAACGAACTATATTCGTGATCGAATTCTCGGCACCGTCCAAATACAACATTACGGCCAAGGAGAAAGAAAAGGGAGCTGCAAAAGCTGTACCCAAAATATTCGGCACAAGTAATTGTCCTTGTGATAGGTGCTCTCGGAGGTGCGAAACTATCACTGGTTCGTAACCTTAAAGCCATACCCGCGTGCCAAAAATATGCCAAGGCACTTGCGAAATGGATGCAGAAAGCTGCCCTCCTTGGGTCGCTTCGTGTGCTCAAAATACACGAAGGTTTCGCCTACCTGTCTTTGTGATTTCCTCGTGTCCTGTGACCACCTCTCTCACGGTTGTGAGACGTGGCCATGAGTGTGATTTACCGCGGTCCTGCTGGGAGCCGGTGTCATTTTTAGATGGCAGTTGCTCCCAGTGATACCCTGCGGTGGTTGTTTGACCTTTTTTTTTTGAATCATATATATATATATTGATAGGTTAATAGATTTAAAGAACTATACTACGGTTCTAGAATTAAAAAATATTGTCCAGTCATTTATTTATTATTTACTTTTTCTATTTTATTTATTTTTTGTTTATTATATACTATGTACTATTTATTTATTTATTATATATTTACCTCTAACTGGCATCTTTACATAGGGGCTAGCTAGCCGCTAGCTAGAACTCTAGTTGTTGACCTTACAAAAGTGTGTATAGTTCTAGCCAGTCTCAGATTAGACCATCTGATTTGGACCAGATTAGAATCTAGACGGTCTTGCCTGGGATTGGCCAACACCAGAAAATTTGTCCACCAGGGAAATTAAAATATTTTTACTCGTTCTATTTTGAAAATAACTCAGAAGCTATTCATTTATTTATCATGAAATATTTTGTATTGTTGAAATTAGATTCCTCAGAAAGTTGTGCCTAAATGTCTTTCATGTTAAATATCATTAAATCTATTTACAGACGTCGGAGGTTCTAAATTTACAACTCAAATGAACCATCTTCGGATAAGTTAAAATAAGAAGTATTTTGAAACTGAAAACGTAATTATTCCAATAAAATATTCTAAGACTGTAGTTAAAAATGCATCTCTTTAGCTGAACATAATAAGAAATTTGAAATTGAACCATCCAATTTCAGGTTGAAAAATGATAATTTTTAGTTGAATATTAAACTATTCCAGTCAATGATTCATCATTTTAGTTAAAAATTAATAAGCTTGGTTGAAAATAAATTTTTTTAACCGAAAATGAAAACTGAAAAATTGAATTTTTATGTTGAAAACTGATATTTTTGGTTAAAAAATGAAATATTTCGTTAAAAAGTCATGTGTTTTGTTGAAAAATCGTCTTTTTTGGTTTATGCATACTTCATTTGGCTTCAAATTTAAAGCCAAACAGACAACCCCAATCCTAATGAGCCCGGCTCCTTACGTACTGGTCTCGGGTAGCTGTGAGAGAATTTATGACTACCCCGTCCTAGATATGAACTTTTAAATTCTGAAGACCACTTCAATGTTTCTATTATATAGCAGGAGCATTTTCTGAAAAGATTTAACATTCTCCGATACCCTACAAACGATAGTCTAATTTTGATAAATACATCTTTCTCGATTATGGTTCTCTTCAGATATATACTGGATACTTTCATTTACAGAAGGCCGTAAATAATGATTGTATGACACGTGGTTTTTGCGCACATTACGGATGATAATGTATTGAAAATTTATCAATACTAAGGGCTCGCTGAACCATTTTTGAATAAGAAAGGTGAGTTAAATCAAAGGAAGGCATGCGTATTACCAGGAAGACCATAAATAAATAAATTTCTGAACCAAACCTTTCATAGTCACATTTTCAATTCAAATAATTTATTTTCAGGGGAAAAAAAATTTCCACCATTTTGATTAGACCAAAAAAACGAGTGTGTAACAAGATACTTTAACCAACTGGCAAAAAGCATAAAATTGAAAAAATATATATATAATTTTATACCCGAAATTACAAATGTGCAACAAAATACATCAATTTTGCAAAAAATAATCGAATTTTTCACCCAAAACTAAAGAATTGAAAGAACAAATTCGCAACTGCCCTACATTAGTAGGAAAAAGGTGTTATTATTTGTAGAAAAAATTTAATAAAAATGATTTAGCATTTCTAAAAGTAGTTTTTTTTCTATGTTCTAGCAAATAATTTTTTTTTATCATCGTTAAATAAATTCCTAAAAATTATAAACAATCTCATTGTTTGAAAAATGAATTTAAAAAAAAATGGAGGAAACACCTGGAGATATTGCCGAGATGAAGCGAGGGGTATCTTCACTCTTTCGATAGGACTTATATTTTTATTTATAATGAAGGATAAATATTCAAATTTATATGTTGCATGGCGCAGCATGAAGGAGTGATCGTGGAGGGGGTAAAAACAATAGATAACTTATTAATTATTGATAAGTCAATGTTCTGGCAGCTTGTATAATTATTTTCCCTTGTATTAGTATATGTTTTGGTACTATTTTTGTTGCTAAACTTGAGAAATCTGGAAAAATTTCAATAATGATGTAATTGTTTAAATAATTTGTTTATTGCAAAAATGAAAAAAAAACACGTAGAGTGTTCAAGGTACAAATTTGAAATCTATATGCGTAGCTAACTTCTGGGTCGTGATCGAGAGTCATTCTGCAGAGCTAGCTATTTCTTTATTTTTGTAAATTCTCAATAAATCTCAATAAATTATTATTTAAAATGTCAATAACAAATTTGATAAACGAAACACCTATTACTGGCTCTTTCTTACTGAAAAGTTTTTTTTCTTAATTTTACAGTTTATCTTTTATGATAGAAAGCATTTTACACGTATATTGTGTCATTTTTCATCAAATAAATCAACAATAAATAATTATTGTTATTAATAATATAATTATTACAAATAATAGACTGG
>CAKNWW010317971.1:0-10058 GCA_932074435.1 Andricus kollari | reverse complement strand
GATCTACATTATAATCCACGATCTACATTATAATCCACAATCTAGATTATAATCCACGATCTACATTATAATCCAGGATCTACATTATAATCCACGATCTACATTATAATCCACAATCTACATTAAAATCCACAATCTACATTATAATCCACAATCTACATCATAATCCACAATGTTCATTATAAAACACAATCTACATTATAATCCAGGATCTACATTATAATCCACGATCTACATTATAATCCACAATCTACATTGAAATCCACAATCTACATTATAATCCACAATCTACATCATAATCCACAATGTTCATTATAAAACACAATCTACATTAAAATCCAGGATCTACATTATAATCCACGATCTACATTATAATCCACAATCTACATTAAAATCCACAATCTACATTATAATCCACAATCTACATTATAATCCACAATCTACATTATAATCCACAATCTACATTATAATCCAAAATCTACAATATAATCCGTGATATACATTATAATCCAAAATTGAAACCAATCTGACCCACAATCCAATCCAGTCCTATTCATGCCAATTTAATCCAATCCAATTCACAATTTAATAGAATCCATAGTCTGTATCATAATCCGTCATATAATCCCATTTAGTTCCATTTAATTCAATTCACATTCTAATCTAATCCTCAATCTACATTATACTCCACAATTGAAGCCAATCCGACCGATAATCCAATCCAATCCTATTTATCCTAATTTCATCCAATGCAATTAACAATCTAATTCATCCACAGTCTGTATCATAATCCGTTATGCAATCCCATTTATTCTCATTTAATTCAATTCACAATCTCATCCAATCCACAATCTAAATTATAATGTACAATCTACATTATAATCCACAATCACATTATAATCCACGATCTACATTGTAATCCACAGTCTACATTGTAATCCACGATCTACATTGTAATCCACAATCTACATTGTAATCCACAATCTACTTTAAAATCCACAATATACATTGTAATCCACGATCTACATTGTAATCCACAATCTACATTATAATCCACGATCTACATAATAATCCACAATCTACATTATAATCTACGATCTACATTGTAATCCACAATCCACATTGTAATCCACGATCTACACTGTAATCCACAATCTACATTATAATCCACAATCTACATTATAATCCAAAATCTACAATATAATCCGCGATCTACATTATAATACACAATCTACATTGTAATTCAGAATTGAAGCCAATCCGACCCACAATCTAATCCAATCCCATTTATCCCAATTTATTCCAATCCAATTCACCATCTAATTCAATTGACAGTATACATCATAATCCATGAGCTGATCCTATTTATTCCAATTTCCTTCAATCACAATCTAATCTAATCCACAATCTACATTATAATCCACATTCTATATTATAATCGACTATCTCCATTATAATCCACCATTCAAGCCAATCCTATTCATCCCAATTTAATCCATTCCAACTCACAATCTGATCCAATCCACTGTCTAAATCATAATCCATAATTCAATCCTATTTATTCCAATTTAATTAAATTCAATTTACACTCTAATCTAATCCACAATCTAAATTATAATCTAGAATCTACATTATAATCCACAATCTAAATTATAATCTAGAATCTACATTATAATCCACAATCTAAATTATAATCTAGAATCTACATTATAATCCAAAATCTAAATTATAATCCACAATTCTAGCCAATCGGCCCCACAAAACAATCCATTCCTATTTATCCCAAGATAATCCAATCCAATTCACAATCTAATTCAATCCACAGTCTACATTATAATCCATAATCCAATCCTATTTGTTCCAATTTAATTTAATTCACAATCTAATCTAATCCACAATATACATTATAATCCACAATCTACATTATGATCCACAATCTACATGATAATCCAACATCTACATTATAATCCATAATTCAAGACACTCTGATCCACAATCCAATCCAATCCTGTTTATCCTAATTTCATCCAATCCAATTAATGATCTAATTCAATCCAGAGTCTATCATAATCCGCCATATAGTCCCATTTATTTCCATTTAATTCAATTCACATTCTAACCTAATCCACAATCTAAATTATAATCTACAATCCACATTATATTCTACATTTAACATTATATTCCATAATCTACATTATAATCCATAATCTACATTATAATCCATAATCTACATTATAATCCATAATCTACATTATAATCCACAATCTAGATTGTATCCACAATCTAGATTGTAATCCGCGTTCTACATTATAATCCACAATCCACATTATACTCCACAATTGAAGCCAATCCGACCCACAATCCAATCCAATCCTATTTATCTCAATTTCATCCAATTCAATTAACAATCTAATTCAAGCCACAGTCTGTATCATAATCCATTATGCGATCCCATTTATTCCCATTTAATTCAATTCACAATCTCATCCAATCCACAATCTAAATTATAATCTACAATCTACATTATAATCGACAATCTACATTATAATCCACAATCTACATTATAATCAACAATCTACATTATAATCAACAATCTACATTATAAAACACAATCTACATTATAATCCATAATCTACATTATAATCCAAAATTGAAGCCAATCTGACCCACAATCCAATCCAATCCTATTTATTCCAATTTAATTAAATTTACAATTTAAATTATAATCTGCAATCTACATTATAATCCACAATCCACATTATAATCCACAATTCAAGCCAATCTGACCCACAATCCAATCCAATCCTATTCATCCTAATTTCATCCAATGCCATTAACAATCTAATTCATCCACAGTCTGTATCATAATCCGTTATGCAATCCCATTTATTCCCATTTAATTCATTCACAACCTAATCTAATCCACAGTCTACATCATAATCCATTAGCCGATCCTATTTATTCCAATTTAATTCAATTCACAATATAAATTATAATCTGCAATCTATATTATAATCCACCATCTCCATTATATTCCACCATTCAAGCCAATCCTATTTATCCCAATTTAATCCATTCCAATTCACAATCTGATCCAATCCACTGTCTAAATCATAATTCATAATTAAATCCTATTTATTCCAATTTAATTAAATTCAATTCACAATCTAATCTAATTCACAATCTAAATTATAATCTACAATCTACACTATAATCCACAATCTAAATTATAATCTACAATTGAAGCCAATCCGCCCCACAAAGCAATCCATTTCTATTTATCCCAATATAATCCAATCCAATTCACAATCTAATTCAATCCACAGTCTACATTATAATCCATAATCCAATCCTATTTATTCCAATTTAATTCAATTCACAATCTAATCTAATCCACAATCTACAATTTAATCCATCATCTACATTATAATCCACATTCTATATTATAATCCACCATATGAATTATAATCCACATTCCAAGCCAATCCTATTTATCCCAATTTAATCCATTCCAGTTCACAATCTAATCCAATCCACAATCTAAATTATAATCTACAATCTACATTATAATCCACAATCTACATTATAATCCACATACTACATCATAATCCACAATTCAAGCCGATCCGCCCCACAAAACAATCAATTCCTATTTATCCCAATATAATCCAAGGCAATTCACAATCTAATTCAATCCACAGTCTACATCATAATCCATAATCCAATCGTATTTATTGCAATTTAATTCAAGTCACAACCAAATCTAATCCACAGTCTAAATTATAATTCACAATTCAAGCCAATCCTATTTATCCCTATTTATCCTATTTATCCATTCCAACTCACAATCTAATCCAATCCACAGTCTGTATCATAATCCATTATGCAATCTCATTTATTCCCATTTAATTCAATTCACAACCTAATATAATCCACAATATAAATTATAATCTACAATCTACAATCTATAATCTACATTATAATCGACAATGTACATTATAAAACACAATTTAAATTATAATCCATGATCTACATTATAATCCACAATCTACAGTATAGTCCACAATCTACATTATGATCCATAATTAAATCCAATCCGACCCACAATCCAATCTAATCCTATTTATGCCAATTTAATGCAATCCAATTCACAATCTAATTCAATCCGCAGTCTACATCATAATCCAAGAGCCGACCCTAGTTATTCCAATTTAATTCAATTCACAACCTAATCTAATCCAAAATCTACATTATAATCCACATTCTATATTATAATACACCATCTACATTATAATCCACAATTCAAGTTAATTTCTATTTATCCCAATTTAATCCATTCCAATTCACAATCTAATCAAATCCTATTTATTACAATTTAATACAATCGAATTCACAATCTAATCCAATCCACAGTCTACGTCATAATCCTTAATTTAATCCAATTTATTCCAATTTAATTAAATTTAATTCACAATCTAATCTAATCCACTATCTACATTATAATCCACCATCCAAGCCAATGCGACCCACAATACAATCCAATCTTATTTATTCCAATTTTGTATAATCCAAATAACAATCTAATCTAATCCACAATCTGTATTATAATCCACAATTTATTTTGATACACAATGCAATCCAATAAAATCCTATTCATTCCAATTTAATCCAATTTAATTCATGATCTGATCTAATCCACAATATCCATTATAATCCATAATCTAAATCATAATCCATAATTCAATCCTATTTATCTGAATTTAATCCAATCCAATTCATAATCTAATTCAATCCACAGTATACATCATAATCCATACTCCAATCCTATTCATTCCAATTTAATTCAATCCATTTCAAAATCTACTCCAATCCACAATCTACATTATATTCCACAATCTACATTATAATCCACACACAAAATTAATCCACCATCTACATTATAATACAGAACGCAATCCACTAAAATCCTATTTATTCCAATTTAATCCAATTAAATTCATAGTCTATTTTAATACACAATGCAATCCAATACAATCCTAATCTGGATTATATTCCACAGTCTAATTTAATCAACGATCTACATTGTAATATATAATATAAGCCATTTCCGTCCACAATCCAATCCACAGTCTGATCAAATCCAATTTGATGCTATCCGATTCACGATCTAATCCAATCCACAGTCTACATCATAATCCCTGATCCAATCCTATTTATTCCAATTTAATTCAATCCAATTCAAAATCTAATCCAATCCACAATCGAAATTATGATCCACAATCTACAGTATAATCCGCCATCTACATTACAATCCACAATTTAAGCCAATTCGACCCACAATACAGTCCAATCCTCTTAATTCCAATTTAATACAATCCAATTCACAATCTAATCCAATCAACAGCCTATACCATAATCCATAATCCAATCCTATTTATTCCAAATGAATTCAATCCATTTCACAATCTTATCCATTCCATAATCTACATTATAATCCATTATCTACATTCTAATCCACAATCCAAATAACAATGCATTCCAATAAAGTCCTATTTATTCTAATGTAATCTAATTCATTTCATGATCTGATCTAATCCACAATCTACATTATAATCCACAATCTAATTTGATCCGCAATTTTCATTATGATCTTTAATATAAGGCAATTCCGTCCACAATCCAATCCACAATCTAATCAAAGATTAAATCCACAGTCCAATCAAATCCTATTTATTTCAATTAAATCCAATCCAATAAAGAAACCTATCCTATCCGCAATTAATTATAATGTACAACACCATCCGAAACACAATCCGATCCAACCCTATTTATTCCAATTTGATCCTATCCCATTTACAGTCCAGTCTAATCCACAATCTACATAACAATATACATTATAATTCACAATTTAAATTTAATCCACAATCTACATTATAATCTATGATACAAGCCAATTCCATCCACAATCCAATCCAAAATACAATCATCGGACCAATCTACAGTCCAAACAAATCCTATTTATTCCAATTTAATCTAATCCAATTCACAATTCAATCCGAAATTTGCGTTACAACCCACAATCCAATCACATCCAATTTACAATCCAATACACGTTCCAATCCATAATCCAATCAGAGCTGAAACATAATCCAATCCACAATTATATCTAATAGACAACCTAATACAAATTACAATCCAACCCAATACAATCCTATTTATTCTAATATATTTGAATCAAATTCGAAATAAAATCCATTTTAATCCACAATCTACATTAAAATCCTCAATCTACTTAAACCCAATCTAATTCAATCTACCATTCACTACAATCACAATATAATTCAATCCACAATCCATTACAATCTACAATTGTATAAAAAACGCAATATAACCCAATCCACATTCTAATCCATAATTCATTCTAGTAAGTTATTCAACCTACGATCCAATACACAATTCAATCCAGTTCAATCCAATTGAATCCGCATATAATTATATCATAGATCCATTCCAATCGAATTCAAAATATAATCCAATCCAACCCACTCTAATATAATGTAATCCAATTTAATATAATCCATTCCAATGCGATGTAATCCAAACCAATTAAATGTAAAATTGAAGTAAATTTCGATTATTTATTTAAATTCTTAATTTTCTTCATTGTTATAAAAAAATTAAACGTTAAGTCTGACATTATCTGCGTTTTCGGTGCTTAAATTCATTATTCATACTGATTTCGTCGTTGAATTATATAAAAGTAATACTTTATCATGTCCGCAAACTAAACGAGAATCCTTTGTTTTCAAACAAATGAACGTTATAAACGATTGTTATAAATAAATTCATTTAATTCCAATTTTTAAACCCAGAAAATTTTTTTCTCAATTGTTGTCACTTCTCTTGTTTCCTAAATAATAATATTGCCAGAGAAAATATTGACATTGACATGAAAATATTATTATTTATTATCATTCAACAACAATTACTATTGTTAAAAACAAATTCACTTATTTCGCAATTCTGCAGTTAGACATTTTTTCGGCCCAGCGGTTTCGTTCCATCAATGAAATTTGAGCACAGGGGCATTAACTATTAGGGTCATAAAATCGACGAGCATCACAACTCCTGGTCATAAAAAGTAGTGAAATACAAGTTATATAGTAAGAATTGGATTACATGGTCGTAAAATAACATGACAATAAAAATCAAGGTCATAAAAAACGCAGTCATAAAATTGTAGAGTTGTTGGATCTTTGAGGGTAGTCATAAGAAGATAGAGTCGTAGGATGGCAGTGTCATAGGATCGCAGGGTCGTGCAATATTATGGTCATAAAATAGCAGGGCAGTGAGTCGTCAGGTCAGAAAATAGTGGGAAAATCGTAGGGAAATTTTGAGTCAATGTGGTTTAAGGGGCATACAATAAGAGAGTCGTAAAATAAATGAGTCATAAAATAAAAGAGTTATAAACCACGTGTTCACGAAAGTTGTGGTCATAAAATTGTAAAATCGTAGGGAATTCAAGCGCAGGGGCATCGACTATTAGGGTCATAAAATCCTCGACTATCAAGTCTCCTGGTTATGAAAAGTAAGGACATACAATTTATGCAGTAATAATTGGATTAGAGGGTCGTAAAATAACATGATAATATGAAGCGAGGTCATAAAATTGTAGATTTGGTCGAATTGTAGATTTGTTCGAATTGTAGATTTGTTCGTCGTATGATGATAGAGTCGTAGGATTGTAGTGTCATAGGATAGTCGAGTTGTACAATAATATGGTCATAAAATAGCAGTACAGTGAGTCCTCTGGTCATACAAACAGTAGCGATATCGTAGGGAAATCGTGGGCCTATTGAGTCTAAGGGTCTTAAAATAATAGGTTAATAAAATAATTTAGTTATAAAAAAATTTGGCAATGAAAGCCGTGGTTATAGAAGTGTAAGATCGTGGGTAATTTGAGCACAAGGGTATCGACTAATAGGGTCATAAAATCTACGGGCATCAAGTCTCCTGGTCATAAAAAGTAGGAACATGGGGATGTATGCAGCAAGCATTGGAATTATAGGGTCGTAAAATAATATGTCAATGAAAATCAAGGTCATAAATTTGTAGTCATAAAATTTTAGGTTTGTTCGATCTTAGAGGGTAGGGTCGTAGGATGACAGAATCATAGGATTGAAGTTTCATAGGATAGTAGGAATCTATAATATCATGGGCCAATGTGGTGGTAAGGTCGTAAAGTAAGAGTTACATACAATAATAGAGTCATAAAATAATAAAGTCATAAAATAATAGAGTCATAAAATAATAGAGCTATGAAATAATAGAGTCATAAAATAACGTGTGCGTGAAACATGTGGTCATAAAGTTGTATGGTCACGGGATATTTAAGCACAGAGAAATAAACTAATAGGGTCATAAAATAGACGGGCGTCGAGTATCTTGGTCATGAAAAGTATGGACATACATTTGTATGTATTAAGTGCTGGATGACAGAGTCGTAAAATAATATGTCAATAAAAATCAAGGTAATAAAATTGTAGTCATAAAATTGTAGGTTTGTTCGATCTTCGAGGGTAGGGTCGTAGGATGATAGAGTCATAGGATTGAAGTGTGATAGGATAGTAGGAATGTACAATATCATGGTCATAAAATAGCAGAAGAGTGAGTCGTAGGGTCATAAAAACGGCGGGGACACCATAGGGAAATCGTGGCAATGTGGTGGTAGGGTCGTAAAATAACAGTTACATACAATAATAGAGTCATAAAATAATAGAGTCATAAAATAATAGAATCCTAAAATAACGTGTGCGTGAAACATGTGGTCATAAAGTTGTATGATCGCGGGATATTTAGCGCAGAGAAATAACCTAATAGTGTCATAAAATCGACAGGCATCGAGTATCTTGGCCATAAAAAGTATGGACATACATTTGTATGTGTTAAGTGCTGGATGACAGAGTCGTAAAATAATGTGTCAATAAAAATCAAGGTCATAAAATTGTAGTCATAAAATTGGATTCATAAAATTGTAGGTTTGTTCGATCTCAGAGGGTAGGGTCGTAGGATGATAGAGTCGCAGGATTGCAGTGTCATATGATAGTAGGTTTGTACAATATTATGGTCATAAAATAGCAGACCAGTGAGTCGTCAGGTCATACAAACAGTCGGGACATCGCAGGCAAATCGCAGGGATATCGTGAACCAATGGGGTTGTAGGGTCATAAAATAATTGGGTCATAAAACAATGTAACAGTGAAACCCGCGGTCATAAAAATGTAGAGGTGAGTGGTCTTGAAAGACAGGGTTTTCTGTCAGTGGTGTTGCAACATATTAGGGTCGTAAAATAGTAGGGTCTTTTTCTCCAGGGTCATGAAATGTTATTTGCCCAAAATTGTAAAATCTTATCGCAAAATTGAAGAGTTGTGGGGATGTTGAGTGGCAGGGTGGTGGAGTTGTAAAGTCGCAAAGTCGTAAAATCACATGGCTCTGCTGAAGCCGCAGATGGGAAATTTGAAGCACTCTAAAAGTTGAAGTCCCGGAAACTTGCATCTTAAAGTTTCAAGTCGAGAATATGATCCCTTAAGCAACACTAGAAGTCTCGAGGGTCGCGTTAAATCAACCGCATATAAGCTCGGCGGGCAATGCCATGAACAGAAAAAGGTCGCTGAGATTGTTTCCGATAAACAAGGAAATGATGCGAGCGAAACGAAGGGCGGGAAACTTTTTGAGCACAGGATGACTGAAGAGGGACTCATATAGAAGTCTAACGATATTAAGGAGGGTGAAAAGGGAGGAGGGAAGCCAGTTATCCTCTTAAGATAAAATAGCGAAAAGCAGACAAATCACCTGGAAAAAAGCCTTCCTTATTCTTATTGAGCACGTGCCCATATAAAACAGCCTTTATCACAGTGGGGAAAAAAGCAGTTTTCGGGGACAAAAATCAGCCGACTCGGCAAATCTCAAAAGATCAGCGATTTTTTCAAATACTCGTCAACGAGGACTTTAGTGGGCTGCTGAATAGTTTTTAACCTACAATTTTTTATTAATTTGTT
>CAKNWW010317967.1:1459-13590 GCA_932074435.1 Andricus kollari | reverse complement strand
TCATCTTCTGTCAACTTTCCGAACTTTCGAAGAAGAGCATCAATAAAACGACGACAATAGGCAGTAACTCTAATCAACTTTGGCCAAAATGCAATTCTGTCAGCAAGATCAGTAAAAAACTGCTTCTCTTCGACATAATGGTGAGCGATTTGACAAGTTTTGACCGAAGACTTTTGCTCGAGGTCAACGCTAACAGGCAATAACGCCCTAGGTTCCGGCCAAAATGAAGAGTGACGCACTAGCCAAGGAGGTCCTCGCCACCATAAAGGATGACTCCATACTTGATCAGGTAAGAGACCCCTGGAAGAACAATCGGCAGGATTGTCCTCTGTAGGAACATGTCTCCACCTTGCTAGTGGAATACACATTAGAATTTGCGCACCTCTGTTGGACACAAATGTGCGCCAAGAAGAAGGATGTTTGCTGAGCCAGGCCAATACCACCGTAGAATCGGTGTAGCAATATAATGGTACATTTTCAAATCCCATTGTAGTAATCAAAAAACGCAATGCCTTGGCTAGCAATTGAGCACCATAAAGTTCAAGTCGTGGGATACTCACAGGCAATAGAGGAGCTACTTTAGACTTGGCATATAATAAAGTAACTATCGCATCGTCATCTTCTTGGAGAATCCGTAAATATACTACAGTGGAATACGCTTTGGCCGAAGCGTCAGAAAACCCATGAAGCTCATAACCTAAGCTTGATCTCGTTTGACCAGTCCATCTTGGGATCTGAATCTTTTCTAACTTTGACAGGCTAGTATAATAACTATTCCAACGATCTAATAAATCCTTAGGCAGACTCTCGTCCCAATCAAACTTGCGAAATCAAAGTTCCTGCATTATTCTTTTAGCTACAACAATAACCGGTGAGAGCCACCCCAAAGGATCATAAAGTCTTGCGATGACAGAAAGAATTTGTCGTTTAGTAGGTAGTTCGATGGGTCGCGCATCAACCTGAATTCGAAAACTATCGGAAGTTGGATCCCAATGTAGTCCTACAACTTTTAACTGAATGTCCTCCCAGAAAAAAAATCAAGAGCTCTTTCATGATTGTCTGAAGGACAATCGAGTAGCAATTGTTCATCATTAGAGGCCCATTTTCGTAAATGAAAACCTCCTCGAGCCAGCAATTGAGTGACTTGAGATCTTAGTTCTTTAGCTTCCTCCAATTCATCAGCGCCAAAGAACACGTGATCGACATAAATGTTATTTTCGAGTATAGCCTTAGCTTGTAGAAAGTCAGACCCTTCATCTTTAGCTAATTGCTTGATGATTCGGTTCGCAAGATAGGGTGCACAAGCTGTTCCGTAAGTTACGGTAGTCAATCGCCAGACTTCCAACTTAGCTTCCGGAGAATACCAAAAAATAAGCTGATAATTACGATCACGCGGATCAACCATGATTTGCCGCAACATTTTTTCTATGTCGGCTACGTAAACCAAGCGGTGTTCGCGCCATCGCAATATAATAGAAACTAAATCAGTTAGCAATTTCGGTCCCATATGTAAATGAGAATTCAAGGAAGTGCCGTTCGCCGTGAGGTTTGAAGCGTTGAAGACTACTCGCAGATGAGTAGTAGAACTACCCTCCTTGATTACAGGATGATGAGGAAGAAAAACATTTTGATGAGAGTCCAAATCCTAGATGTCTGATACTTTTTCCATGTGATTTAAATTCTGATATTCAGACAGAAACCCTGAATATTCTTCGAAAAGTTTAGATTTGGCTAATAATCGAGACTGTATCTTTTGTAAAATTAATTTAACGCGATTTGCGGAATTACCTATATCAATAGGTGGACCATTCTTAAAAGGCAATCGAATCATGTACCGATCAGACGGCAATCGTCGATGGGAGGACAAAAAATGTTCTTCACAGCGAACTTCATCTTCAGTTAAAGAAGATTCGGAAGGAGGTTCTTCCAACTCTCAAAAACGTGCCATGTCCTCATGCAGCACCTCAGTAGTAATATTAGAATGGGCTGTAATAGTCCCATGAGAGGATAGCTGCTGGATTGGACCAGATAGAATCCAGCCAAAAATAGTATTGTGAGCGGTTAATAAGCCTAATGTTCCCTGGAATAATCCCGGCAATAAACAAAGTCCGAATTTATCAGCCCATAAAATCATATCAATTCGCGTGTTACTAAAAGGATCAGGGCTTTGCGCACTGTCTTTTGGAAATAACCAGACTTTGGCTAATTTTTTAGCAGTATCAATTAACTCACCACCTACTCCATACACTAGTGTAATTACTTTTTGATACATCGGACGCAAAGATTTGAGCACCCTTTCAGACAAAAAGCTACACTCTGAGCCCTGATCTAATAAAACTCGAAACACATTAGACCTACCACAATCAGCCTCAATTCTAATACAGACTGTAGCGAGTAAAGTGGAATGCGTCATATTAGCATAGTTATTAAGAAAACAAGATACTTTATTATCAATTGCAACATGATGCGTCTCCCGGATCGATAACGGAGTCTCTTGAGTCGAAACACTGCTAGTATTTGATTGCGAAGCAACAGCCCCTTGAGAAGTTGTAGTCTTACTGGTAGAAGTAGATGGTTCAGAGACTACTGAATTACCTGAAAACTCCCTAAATTCATAGTGCAATAAAGTATTATGTTTACGATGACACTTTGCGCAGGTCACCTTGCTTGAGCACATATATGGTTTATGACCAGGCGTAAGACAATTAATACATGCATGATTGCGAAAAACGAGCTCCTTTCTTTTATCTACAGGTAAAGCTCTAAATTGACTACATTTAAAAAGAGTATGATTCTCCTTACAAAGAAGACACTGAAAAGTAGTTGAGGCAGCATGGCTCTTAACTGAGGACCCTTTTTTTCTTTATTTTTATCTGAGAATCCTAATTTTGATACTTGAATTGCTTCCAAAGTTCTGATTCTAGTTGCTAAAAATTCATCTAAAGTTTCATAGGATGGATAATCAGTAGTAGAGCCTAGCTGAGTCTCCCACTCTTTTAGAGAAGCTATATCAAGGCTTCTAACTGTCCAAAAAACAATAATGTCGTCCCATTATGCAACTGGACGTTTTAAATTTTTAAGCGCTGAGAGAGCCTCATTCGTAGTATCGCGAAGCAACTTTAAATCGGCTACAGAATTATTATTCACATTTGAAATACTAGCTATCGCCTGTAAATGCGCACCTATCAATGCTCTCTTATTATCATAACGCTTCTTAATAGCGTCCCAAGTTGACTGAAAGTTAGCTTGAGTGACCTTCATATGTTTGATTAAATGTTCAGCCTCGCCGGTCAATGAAGTTTTTAAATACTGGAAACGGACTATGCTTGACAATGTTTCATTATGAACAATTAGCGCTTCAAAAAGATCACGAAAATTTTCCCAATCTGAAAAATCACCCGAAAAAGTAGGTATATTGATTTTAGGTAATTTAGGAGTATAATAATCCTGTCGAATTGTACCTTCTCGCATAGAAAATTCATTGTGCTCTTGTTCAACTGATAAATAGCTATCGATCTGTGAATTAATATAATCAAAAGCAGTGAGAAAGGCTTCTTCTATTTGCAGAAATTGATTTTTAGTAAAATACTAGACGGACAACTTATCCTCTGCGGAAGCTAGAGTTCGTATTTTCAAATCTAACGCTAAACACTTATCCCATTTTTGTTTGAGCAGATCCAAACGCCCACGAGCTGTCGTTATATTGCGCTTATCTCTTGGAATCTTTTTAAAATTCGATTCTGTTCGTAAAATAGCCTCATGAAGGCTCATTAGCTCGAAGCCTAACGCCTCCATTTTTCCAAATAAATTAACAAATTGTAATATAAAAAACAACAGACAAACGTCAAAAAAACCTTTAAATAGTAAACTATTTTCTCCCTTTTGTATAAAAGTTTAAAATTACGAAGAAATAGACAAATACATGTTAAAATGTAGAGAAAATTCTCGATAGAGTTGAAGGTGATGATGACAGTTGAACAAAATCATATCATCGTTGATGAAGACTTGTAGATTCTTGAAGTTCATTTGGAGAACCAGCTGATTTCAATACTCCTGGCCAGACCCAAATTAGCAGTCTGCCGATCGATAAAGTTGAAGAGAGAAAAGACATAGATTCCCTGAGATGGAGATAGTAAGTACAATGCTTACTGAGTCACCGACTCGTAAATGATATCTCAAGGATGAGTGAGCGAGAGAGCTCACACGATTAGAATATACATAACACAATGATGCAAGGATTACTTGCATGAACACTATCTTTTCCTCAAATCAAACTTTCCGATTGGAAAATGTATGAAATCATTCTTCACTTCAAATTTGTAGCAACGTGATAAATTGTAAGCTTTCCAGTTTTCGACAGAAAATTATAAGAGCACCGCGTTAATCAGAGAATTTAAATTTTAACGGCTATGACGCCATAATGCTTTCCGCAAATTCACGACTTTCGCGAACTTCCGGAACAATTTTTTGGTCCTCAAGCATCACAAGATCCCGGACGAGCCCCCAAATGTTAGATTACACACAAACACAATGATTCTTCACATAATCTTTTATAATATCCTGTGATGTTAAGGGTATTGAGAAAGCCAACACTTGTCTTGGCGGGAAACACTAATTAAAGTTATTTATTTAAAAATCAGTCAATATTTAAATTCCTTATGAAAAACTGCACATAAAACCTAATACTTAATAGTCTATAATAGTTCTATTCATTTTTTTTTTTAAATTAAAACCTCCCGGAGTTCCCAGAACGACCCGACGCGGTGCTCACTAGGACGCTACTGGCGAAAATTAGGCGCTAATCACCACACTCACATACACCAAAACACACATACATAATTACACAACAAGTACCAAACTGAATTGTACAGAAGACAGACACACTCTTAACACATACCAATAATAATAATACTAATTTATATTTTAATAATTAATACTAATTATATAATAATACTAATTCACCAATTTATTATTTTTTACTAATTTTTTAGGACCAGAATAAGAAGCATCGACACCAACTGCTGCTACAACAAGTGAAACTTCTGATGATCGGTCCAGTCTGATCTTGGATCTAGATGGCGATGTGGCGATAATTGCCATATTAATATCACATTCACCTGCATCAGTGCCGTGTGGTGCGCCAAAATCTACGACTCCCGATGTCATCGTCATTGATGGCAACGCAGGCGGATGTGAACGATTTTTCTTTAGCACCAGCAACGGCAACAGCAGCAGGCTTCACGGAAAACGCACAAAGTGTATTGTTGAAAAATAATAATGACGACGTAACGACTCGGTCAATTGAAATGATTGATCTGTGCAGTGATGACGAGGACGACAACGAGCAACACCAAATAGGAAAAAACAATAGTGAAAACGAAAACAGGTACGGCAATAAACACGAAAATGGTGATAGTGTTTGTGAAAACGGTGATAATAACAGTGAAAATGAAACGGTAATGATAACAGTGATAACGACAGCAATGACAGTGCTGTCGAAAACGATAGTGACGACGGAAACAATAGTGACGACGATGGCAATAACAGTGATCATGTAATTTACGACGACAATGACTTTGACGAAAACTTCTATGAAGAGGTGGTGACGGTAACAGATGAGGAGGACATGACAGAATAAACAAAAAATGTTGAGGAATAAGAACGAGCAATTGGTGAATCGTTGGAAAAAATATGTAAAAATGAAATACGTCTCACTGAAAAAAGCGGCTTCATTTGAACGGGTGATTGTGTGTATGTGTTCTTCCACATTTGAGTTCATATTTTTCACATGTAATTGTTCATGTTGTTCGACTCGCGTCGTATTTCAGAGCTGGCTTAACCTAACTTTGGTGAATGACGTGAATTCAACAACAAAGACAATGGGCTGTTAAGAATAAAGTGAAATGTAAAATTACATACATAATCGACCGTCATGGATCCGATTATGTAACTTTGGGAGAAATAGTTGTTGCTTGATATTTTTTTGCACCTTTTCCTCACTTTTCACTTAAAATTAACTGCGCAGTTGAGAACTTTTAACATAATTTTGCTGCAATGTGAAATAAATGTTGAGAAGTGAGAAATTCTCACTTAATTTCAAGTGAAAAGTGAGAAAAAGGTGAAAAGTGACAAGTAATGACTAGTTACGACAGCTTTACATAATCAGATGGCGATTTGTTTCGGGTATTATAATAATAATGTTAATATTATATTTAATTAATAATTATTGATTATTTCAATAATCAATAATTATTTGAATAATTATTAATGAATAATTTAATAATTAATAATAATTAATAATCAATAAATAATTAATCATTAATAATTTATATGATTAATTTTATTAATTTAATATCATTTCATTATTTTGATTTTATCAAAATTTTCAATTTTATTTGTTTTCATTAATTAATTGTCATTGTATCTGACAGACTGTGCGAATTGATAAATTTATGTATCGAGATGGGAGAAATCCCAGATGAGTGGAGAAAAGCGATTATCGTATCAATATACAAAAGGAAAGGAAATAAAAGCAACTGCAATCATTACAGGGGTATCAGCTTATTTAGTACCATAAGCAAAATATACTCAAAAATACTTATCAGCAGGGTAATGAAAATAACAAAAGAAAATATATGGGAAGTCCAAAGTGGATTTATGCCAGGAAGATCATGTACGGATCAAATATTTAGCTTAAAACCAATCACACAAACAAGTTTGAAAGTAGGAAAGAAAGTTTTTTGTGCGTTTGTTGACCTAGAAATAGCATTTGACAAAGTGGATAAAAGTAAACTTTGGGAAGTCCTCAAATAGTATGGAGTCAATGGATGGCTCTTACAAGCGATAAAAACAATATATGCAGGTAGCAAAGCGAGTGTAAGGGTTAATGGGAAACTGAGGGACTGGTTCGATATTATCCAAGGCGTTAAACAAGGATGCGTCATGTCGGCATGGCTATTTATCATATTTATGGACAAGTGTTTAAGAATGGCCCTCTTCGACGAAGAAGGTGTAGATCTCCCGACAGTGAGGGTACGTGGGTTAGCTTTCGCAGATCACAAGGTTGTTATAGCAGAATCAATCGAAGACTTGCAAAGAATGTTGAGAAAACTAAATACAAGCGTGAAGAACATGGGCCTCAAAATTAACGTAAATAAAACAAAAATCATAGTGTTTGAAGGAAAAGGTAAAAAAAATGTGCAACATTATCCTAAATTATGAGAGATTAGAACAAGTTGATAAGTACATATATCTAGGTAGCCTATTCACTAGTGACGGGAAGATAGATGGGGAGTTAAATAGGCGCATAGATGAGGGTCGGAAGGTTATCGGTAGAGCAGGGTCCATTCTCAGAAGTAACAATATATCAACAAAAGCTAAAATGGCAATACATAATTCTATATTTGTACTGACTGTGCTATACGGTAGCGAGACATGGATCTGTCAAGAAAAGTGTAAGATTAAAATTAACGCGATTGGCATGAAACCTCTGTGCACAATCTGCGGCAAAACACTAATGGACAAAGTAAGAAACGAAATAATCCTCAAAGAATGTGGTGCAATAGAGACAATAGTTGACACATGGGAAAGAAATCAGTTAAGATGGTTCGGACATGTTGAAAGAATTACAGATGAACGTCTAACGAAACAAGTGTATAAAGGTAAAGTAAATGGCAGTATGCCAAGAGGCAGACCGCTGAAAGAGCGGCTTTTTTCGAAATCGATAAATTTCAAAAATATCTTATCCATGAACAAATTTCTATTATCGCTTTTAACTTTGAAACATTCGGCGATAGTGTTTACCTAACTTTTTTTGATGGCACACGATATTTTATCGAAGAAAGTCAAATCCTTATACATACTGTACATCTTTTATGTGATAGCGACACTCATCATTTTCAGACGATTTTCAATTTTACTGGTGCGGCTTTAACTCGAAAATGTTGTACACCTTGTAATAAGGTTTATAAAAACATGAGTGACCATACGTGCTCGCGAAATGTGGGGCATGTTTGTCACAGTTGGAATGTGAGAAGAACCTCGATGAAGCATACACCGTAGGGCGCAAGTGTAAACAGTGCTTTGATCTCTTTTTTAGTGACGATCGTTTTAATCGCCATAAAAAAAGGAATTTGCATTCGTGCGTAAGAAGCGTTTGTGATGTATTACAAATTTGTGATGTGTGCTCACGTTTGGTTAACCTATCAAAAGATAAAAATCACAAATGCGGTTTTTCTTACTGTAGGACATGTGCTTGTGAACGTGAATTTAATCACGATTGCTACATGAAACCTATACGTGTAGATTCGGATGCAGGCGGCGCGAAGAACCCCATTTTATTTATATTTTATGAGTTTGAAATACAGAAAAATAAAACGCTCGGCAAGGACGATTCTATTAATGAGCATGAGGTTAATCTCTGCGTAGCTCAACAAGACTGCTCGTGGTATATCGCTTAACAGGATATTAAGAAACCATGCGAGCACTGCGGGTTTATACGTGAGTTTGTCTTTGCTGTTGACAATCCCATACGCGATTTCGTAGACCTTACGCTTTGTCCGATTGTTGAATTTTCAGAAATTATTTGTATAGCTCATAATTCCAAAGCTTTTGACGCTTAATTCATCTTGAAACCGTTAACTGAGTACAAAAATGGTCAAAAAACAGATCCGGATCTAACTTTATCGGGTAGAAAAATCATCTCAAGGATAGTAAAGCACACTACTTTTATTCATAGCCTAAATTATTTTCAATTACCGCTTGGCACACTACCGGCATCATTTGGATTAGAGGGAATAGGCGAACAGAAACGAACGTTTCTACATCTCTTTAATGCCCCGGAAAATAAAAATGTTTGCGGACCTCTTCCACCCATTCAATTTTATTCTCCGGGTACCATGTCGAAAAAAGCTCGGAAAGAAGTTTTAAATTGGTATGAGGAGAAAAGTTGAAGTGCCTACTATTGCATCGACTTGCAATCGTTTCTTTCGAAAGCACTTTTACGCGAAGATATGAGTGGAATAATCCCAAAAGGTGGTTACAGGTGAGGTGATACCCAATCCAGGCTTGACGTTGAATGGCTCTTATCTATGGAGCGCGATCTTGATATTATTATCCGCCACGCTGCTAGAGCTCGAGAGCATCATCTTCAGGAAGGCTCGGTAGTAGATGGCTTTTTTAAAGATGAAGCTACGAGAACTCGTCGCGTATTCTAATTTCATGGTTGTTTCTGGCATGACTGCAAACTCTGTTATCCCATTGATAGAGATAATAAACTTGGTAATATCGGAGAAACCATGAATGAGCGATACGAAAAGACGCGTGCGCGGTCGGACAAAATAAAAAGATACGGATATGAACTCACAGAAATATGGAAATGTGAGTTCAATCTTCTCAAACATACGGATAGCAATCTTAAAGGTTTTTTAAATAACCATCCGTTATTGGAAACTAATCAAGTATTAAGCCCTCGCGATGAATTTTATGGTGGGTGTACAGGTAATACGAAATGCTTTTGCGAGGTGTATAACTGAGAGATCATTGAGTACGAAGATATTTGCTCTCTGTATCCGTACATCTCGAAAGTAGGAAAATTCCTTCTAGATAATCTAACTGTATCTTCTCTTTTTCTGGTTCATTTACACGAGAAACTCATGTCTTCTCTCTGTTGCACATGCTGTGAAACTCTGGAAAAGGGAGTGTTCACATGAAGATGAGTCACAGCGTGTGTTGCAAGGTACATGGGTTTCCGATGAGTTGAAAAAAGCTGTGCAATTGGGTTACAAAATTGTCGATATCTCGGAAATAAGGCAATATAACGTAGTACAGTATGATCCAATCACTCACAAGTGAGATCTTTATGAGTTGGCGAAGGATATTAAGCTTGATCGAGAGAAAATTACAAAAAATCCGGGGTTGCGTTCCGTCGAGAAACTGTGTTTTAACTCCTTCTGGGCTAATTTTGGACAACGTAGTAATTTATCGCAAACAGAAACCATACGCACGCGAGAAAAACTATTAGGTGTTCTCACTAACCCAGAAATCGAGGTTAAAGATATCGCGCCTGCAAATCAAAGCATGATGTTCATTTGTTAGGTGTACAGGGAAGAAGCTGCTACCCCAGAACATAATACAAACTTTTCCATTGCAGCGTACACCACTGCTCATGCACGATGAAAACTGTACGAATATTTAGAACAGCTGGATCGTCGTGTTTTATATTATGATACAGATTCGAGCATAGTTCACTCGCGGTATCCCTGATGAGTACACTTTACCAGTAGGTTCACTCTTGGGAGACATGACCGATGAGTTAGAAACAGATTATTGGAAAGGAAGTTACATACGTTCCTTCGTTTCAGTGGGACCTAAATTTTATGCATACATAGCTCGAGCAGCAGATGGAACCGAGTCTGCTGTAATCAAAGCTAAAGGTATTACCCTGAACTTTGATCATTACCAGCTAATCAATTTCAACTGTGTTCGAGATCTTGTAGTCTCTGATAGTGAACCTATTCAAATTAACTCTCGCAGTATTCGAACCACTCGATTCCATCAGGTAATAACGCGTAATGAAAAAAAATCTGCCGGGTGTCAAATGTGAAAAGACTTAGGCTAGAGGATTATGATTGTCTACCCTACTGATATAAATACCCTGGTGGAAGAAATTTTCTGCAAATTCTCTGCAAATTACTTCATAATACCCCTGCAATAGCTCTGCAAGCACTCTGCAAATGTCTCCTGCATTACTGCTTAAATTGAAACACTTTAGCATAAATGCAGAAGAACTCTGCATTACTCTTCTTCAAAAAATGGTCTGCATTCTCATGCATTTCTCAGCAAGTTTTCTGCAAAGGATGTTCGCAAATACTCTGAAAAAGTCTCTGCTTTACTGTTTAAATTGAAGCACTTCAGCAAAAATGCAGATGCTCTGCATTACTCTGCGGCAGACAATTCTCTGCAAAAAAACCGTTTTATATATAATAATTGCACTTCATTTATATTTTTTAAATTACGCAATCGCAGACACGGTGGTCACTTACAACCATAATCGCACGCACAACGTTATGAAAAAATCGCCCCGCTGGGGATTCGAACCCTACCTAAACTACCTAAATCTAAACCGCACGCTCTAGTTAATTACGCTAATGTATCGCTTGGATTAAGTCGACAAAATCTCAGCCAAGCCTTTTCGCTGAAAAGCCAGGGCTAACAAAGGAATATTTTTTCGTTTTACACCATTTATATGAATAGGTGGTTTTAAAAATGCGCAATAATAATATTTAAATTTTAATAGTTACATGTTTAATTTAAATATTCATTTAATTTGTGATTCATGTTAAAACTGTAAAGCTCCAAAATTTAAAGGATTTATCACTCTCAGATGTATTACAAGTAAAAAATATTTAAATTTTAGTTAGTTAAAAAAATTGTTCCTGACAAAAAATACTTGAACCTGAAATTAGTATTCTAACTTTAAAGTTGAACTTGAATATCAAATCAAAGACTAGCTGAAATTAGAAGTCTTCAAAATGAAAATTTTTAAATAATAAAGCTTTTATAAAATTTAGCTGAAAGATAGTAATTATTTATACATTTTTATCAAATATAAGAATGCACTTTTAAATAATATAATAAATAGTATAATAGTATAATAAATTACAAACATAGGTGAGTGAAGTAAACGGTGTTTTTTTATTAAATAATTTTTCTATTTTATTTTTGGAAGAATATTTGAAGGGATGCAGTATACAGCATTAGAGCAGCAAACAAACCGAAATTTTTTAGGAGAGCGAAATAACATTCTGTAAAATCGAAATCACCATTTAAAGGTATAAACAAAAGTTTACTCATCAGCTGAAGTGTTTCTGAATTGAGGCCAAAAAAGTATTTAATATGAAATATTTCCTTTCAAAAATTTCAAAAAATCATGAAGGCAATATTTGAAAAAATGCATTCTTTCGACCTTTTTGAATTTTAAACTTTAACCCTTAAACTAATAATTTTGAAATGTGGTAGCCGCTGGACCGGGAAATAAGCAGGATCTTTTTTAATCCGGAAAACTGGAAAGGATCATGAATTTAGGGATTAAACAAATTTAAACGTCCGATTGAAACTTTATAAACGTTTTT